>NW_024121129.1:153793-250057 GCF_016745375.1 Pimephales promelas
ATGTTTCTGTTGTTGTAGATGGTGGTGTTACAGTTGTAGTGCTAGTTGGTATTGTAGGAGTTGTAGTTGACACTGTAGTAGTTGTAGAGGTAACAGGAGATGTTTCCGGTGTTGTAGATGGAGGTGTCACAGTTGTAGTGCTAGTTGGTATTGTAGGAGTTGTAGTTGACACTGTAGTAGTTGTAGAGGTAACAGGAGATGTTTCTGTTGTTGTAGATGGTGGTGTTACAGTTGTAGTGCTAGTTGGTATTGTAGGAGTTGTAGTTGACACTGTAGTAGTTGTAGAGGTAACAGGAGATGTTTCTGTTGTTGTAGATGGTGGTGTTACAGTTGTAGTGCTAGTTGGTATTGTAGGAGTTGTAGTTGAAACTGTAGTAGTTGTAGAGGTAACAGGAGATGTTTCTGTTGCTGTAGATGGTGGTGTTACAGTTGTAGTGCTAGTTGGTATTGTAGGAGTTGTAGTTGACACTGTAGTAGTTGTAGAGGTAACAGGAGATGTTTCCGGTGTTGTAGATGGTGGTGTTACAGTTGTAGTGCTAGTTGGTATTGTAGGAGTTGTAGTTGACACTGTAGTAGTTGTAGAGGTAACAGGAGATGTTTCCGGTGTTGTAGATGGTGGTGTTACAGTTGTAGTGCTAGTTGGTATTGTAGGAGTTGTAGTTGACACTGTAGTAGTTGTAGAGGTAACGGGAGATGTTTCCGGTGTTGTAGACGGTGGTGTTACAGTTGTAGTGCTAGTTGGTATTGTAGGAGTTGTAGTTGACACTGTAGTAGTTGTAGAGGTAACAGGAGATGTTTCCGGTGTTGTAGATGGTGGTGTTACAGTTGTAGTGCTAGTTGGTATTGTAGGAGTTGTAGTTGACACTGTAGTAGTTGTAGAGGTAACAGGAGATGTTTCCGGTGTTGTAGACGGTGGTGTTACAGTTGTAGTGCTAGTTGGTATTGTAGGAGTTGTAGTTGACACTGTAGTAGTTGTAGAGGTAACAGTAGATGTTTCTGTTGTTGTAGATGGTGGTGTTACAGTTGTAGTGCTAGTTGGTATTGTAAGAGTTGTAGTTGACACTGTAGTAGTTGTAGAGGTAACAGGAGATGTTCCTGTTGTTGTAGACGGTGGTGTTACAGTTGTAGTGCTAGTTGGTATTGTAGGAGTTGTAGTTGACACTGTAGTAGTTGTAGAGGTAACAGGAGATGTTTCTGTTGTTGTAGATGGTGGTGTTACAGTTGTAGTGCTAGTTGGTATTGTAGGAGTTGTAGTTGACACTGTAGTAGTTGTAGAGGTAACAGGAGATGTTTCCGGTGTTGTAGATGGTGGTGTTACAGTTGTAGTGCTAGTTGGTATTGTAGGAGTTGTAGTTGACACTGTAGTAGTTGTAGAGGTAACAGGAGATGTTTCCGGTGTTGTAGATGGAGGTGTCACAGTTGTAGTGCTAGTTGGTATTGTAGGAGTTGTAGTTGACACTGTAGTAGTTGTAGAGGTAACAGGAGATGTTTCTGTTGTTGTAGATGGAGGTGTCACAGTTGTAGTGCTAGGTGGTATTGTAGGAGTTGTAGTTGACACTGTAGTAGTTGTAGAGGTAACAGGAGATGTTTCCGGTGTTGTAGATGGAGGTGTCACAGTTGTAGTGCTAGTTGGTATTGTAGGAGTTGTAGTTGACACTGTAGTAGTTGTAGAGGTAACAGGAGATGTTTCCGGTGTTGTAGATGGTGGTGTTACAGTTGTAGTGCTAGTTGGTATTGTAGGAGTTGTAGTTGACACTGTAGTAGTTGTAGAGGTAACAGGAGATGTTTCTGTTGTTGTAGATGGTGGTGTTACAGTTGTAGTGCTAGTTGGTATTGTAGGAGTTGTAGTTGACACTGTAGTAGTTGTAGAGGTAACAGGAGATGTTTCCGGTGTTGTAGATGGTGGTGTCACAGTTGTAGTGCTAGTTGGTATTGTAGGAGTTGTAGTTGACACTGTAGTAGTTGTAGAGGTAACAGGAGATGTTTCTGTTGTTGTAGATGGAGGTGTCACAGTTGTAGTGCTAGTTGGTATTGTAGGAGTTGTAGTTGACACTGTAGTAGTTGTAGAGGTAACAGGAGATGTTTCCGGTGTTGTAGATGGTGGTGTTACAGTTGTAGTGCTAGTTGGTATTGTAGGAGTTGTAGTTGACACTGTAGTAGTTGTAGAGGTAACAGGAGATGTTTCCGGTGTTGTAGATGGAGGTGTCACAGTTGTAGTGCTAGTTGGTATTGTAGGAGTTGTAGTTGACACTGTAGTAGTTGTAGAGGTAACAGGAGATGTTTCTGTTGTTGTAGATGGTGGTGTTACAGTTGTAGTGCTAGTTGGTATTGTAGGAGTTGTAGTTGACACTGTAGTAGTTGTAGAGGTAACAGGAGATGTTTCCGGTGTTGTAGACGGTGGTGTTACAGTTGTAGTGCTAGTTGGTATTGTAGGAGTTGTAGTTGACACTGTAGTAGTTGTAGAGGTGACAGGAGATGTTTCTGTTGTTGTAGATGGTGGTGTTACAGTTGTAGTGCTAGTTGGTATTGTAGGAGTTGTGGTTGTAACAGTAATAGTGGTAGTAGGTATTTTAGTGGTTGTTGTTGTTATGTTGCAACAGTATACACGTATTAGATGATTATGACATACTGTATATGAATTTTCTTTGTTTGAACAGAACAGTCCATAAGATGTATTGCACGTCACTTCTTGTTGAAGTTTCCATTTCTCGCCTGTGATGTTTTTACCGCCATAATTTGTCATGCATTCAATTTTGTCTGGTCTCTCACAGGATATTTTACGCTGTTTCCACAATTCACTGATGGATTCATTTTCCTTTCCTTGGATCTCTGTCCCGGGTTTGCTGTTGTCAAACCACTCTGACCATTGACAAGGTGGTGGTGTTGTAGTAAATGGTGTTCCTGTTGTTGTAGATGGTGGTGTTACAGTTGTAGTGCTAGTTGGTATTGTAGGAGTTGTGGTTGTAACAGTAATAGTGGTAGTAGGTATTTTAGTGGTTGTTGTTGTTATGTTGCAACAGTATACACGTATTAGATGATTATGACATACTGTATATGAATTTTCTTTGTTTGAACAGAACAGTCCATAAGATGTATTGCACGTCACTTCTTGTTGAAGTTTCCATTTCTCGCCTGTGATGTTTTTACCGCCATAATTTGTCATGCATTCAATTTTGTCTGGTCTCTCACAGGATATTTTACGCTGTTTCCACAATTCACTGATGGATTCATTTTCCTTTCCTTGGATCTCTGTCCCGGGTTTGCTGTTGTCAAACCACTCTGACCATTGACAAGGTGGTGGTGTTGTAGTAAATGGTGTTCCTGTTGTTGTAGACGGTGGTGTTACAGTTGTAGTGCTAGGTGGTATTGTAGGAGTTGTAGTTGACACTGTAGTAGTTGTAGAGGTAACAGTAGATGTTTCTGTTGTTGTAGATGGTGGTGTTACAGTTGTAGTGCTAGTTGGTATTGTAGGAGTTGTAGTTGACACTGTAGTGGTTGTAGAGGTGACAGGAGATGTTTCTGTTGTTGTAGATGGAGGTGTTACAGTTGTAGTGCTAGTTGGTATTGTAGGAGTTGTAGTTGACACTGTAGTAGTTGTAGAGGTAACAGGAGATGTTTCTGTTGTTGTAGATGGTGGTGTTACAGTTGTAGTGCTAGTTGGTATTGTAGGAGTTGTAGTTGACACTGTAGTGGTTGTAGAGGTAACAGGAGATGTTTCTGTTGTTGTAGATGGAGGTGTCACAGTTGTAGTGCTAGTTGGTATTGTAGGAGTTGTAGTTGACACTGTAGTAGTTGTAGAGGTAACAGGAGATGTTTCCGGTGTTGTAGATGGAGGTGTCACAGTTGTAGTGCTAGTTGGTATTGTAGGAGTTGTAGTTGACACTGTAGTAGTTGTAGAGGTAACAGGAGATGTTTCTGTTGTTGTAGATGGTGGTGTTGCAGTTGTAGTGCTAGTTGATATTGTAGGAGTTGTAGTTGACACTGTAGTAGTTGTAGAGGTAACAGGAGATGTTTCTGTTGTTGTAGACGGTGGTGTTACAGTTGTAGTGCTAGTTGGTATTGTAGGAGTTGTAGTTGACACTGTAGTAGTTGTAGAGGTGACAGGAGATGTTTCTGTTGTTGTAGATGGTGGTGTTACAGTTGTAGTGCTAGTTGGTATTGTAGGAGTTGTGGTTGTAACAGTAATAGTGGTAGTAGGTATTTTAGTGGTTGTTGTTGTTATGTTGCAACAGTATACACGTATTAGATGATTATGACATACTGTATATGAATTTTCTTTGTTTGAACAGAACAGTCCATAAGATGTATTGCACGTCACTTCTTGTTGAAGTTTCCATTTCTCGCCTGTGATGTTTTTACCGCCATAATTTGTCATGCATTCAATTTTGTCTGGTCTCTCACAGGATATTTTACGCTGTTTCCACAATTCACTGATGGATTCATTTTCCTTTCCTTGGATCTCTGTCCCGGGTTTGCTGTTGTCAAACCACTCTGACCATTGACAAGGTGGTGGTGTTGTAGTAAATGGTGTTCCTGTTGTTGTAGATGGTGGTGTTACAGTTGTAGTGCTAGTTGGTATTGTAGGAGTTGTGGTTGTAACAGTAATAGTGGTAGTAGGTATTTTAGTGGTTGTTGTTGTTATGTTGCAACAGTATACACGTATTAGATGATTATGACATACTGTATATGAATTTTCTTTGTTTGAACAGAACAGTCCATAAGATGTATTGCACGTCACTTCTTGTTGAAGTTTCCATTTCTCGCCTGTGATGTTTTTACCGCCATAATTTGTCATGCATTCAATTTTGTCTGGTCTCTCACAGGATATTTTACGCTGTTTCCACAATTCACTGATGGATTCATTTTCCTTTCCTTGGATCTCTGTCCCGGGTTTGCTGTTGTCAAACCACTCTGACCATTGACAAGGTGGTGGTGTTGTAGTAAATGGTGTTCCTGTTGTTGTAGACGGTGGTGTTACAGTTGTAGTGCTAGGTGGTATTGTAGGAGTTGTAGTTGACACTGTAGTAGTTGTAGAGGTAACAGGAGATGTTTCTGTTGTTGTAGACGGTGGTGTTACAGTTGTAGTGCTAGTTGGTATTGTAGGAGTTGTAGTTGACACTGTAGTAGTTGTAGAGGTGACAGGAGATGTTTCTGTTGTTGTAGATGGTGGTGTTACAGTTGTAGTGCTAGTTGGTATTGTAGGAGTTGTGGTTGTAACAGTAATAGTGGTAGTAGGTATTTTAGTGGTTGTTGTTGTTATGTTGCAACAGTATACACGTATTAGATGATTATGACATACTGTATATGAATTTTCTTTGTTTGAACAGAACAGTCCATAAGATGTATTGCACGTCACTTCTTGTTGAAGTTTCCATTTCTCGCCTGTGATGTTTTTACCGCCATAATTTGTCATGCATTCAATTTTGTCTGGTCTCTCACAGGATATTTTACGCTGTTTCCACAATTCACTGATGGATTCATTTTCCTTTCCTTGGATCTCTGTCCCGGGTTTGCTGTTGTCAAACCACTCTGACCATTGACAAGGTGGTGGTGTTGTAGTAAATGGTGTTCCTGTTGTTGTAGATGGTGGTGTTACAGTTGTAGTGCTAGTTGGTATTGTAGGAGTTGTGGTTGTAACAGTAATAGTGGTAGTAGGTATTTTAGTGGTTGTTGTTGTTATGTTGCAACAGTATACACGTATTAGATGATTATGACATACTGTATATGAATTTTCTTTGTTTGAACAGAACAGTCCATAAGATGTATTGCACGTCACTTCTTGTTGAAGTTTCCATTTCTCGCCTGTGATGTTTTTACCGCCATAATTTGTCATGCATTCAATTTTGTCTGGTCTCTCACAGGATATTTTACGCTGTTTCCACAATTCACTGATGGATTCATTTTCCTTTCCTTGGATCTCTGTCCCGGGTTTGCTGTTGTCAAACCACTCTGACCATTGACAAGGTGGTGGTGTTGTAGTAAATGGTGTTCCTGTTGTTGTAGACGGTGGTGTTACAGTTGTAGTGCTAGGTGGTATTGTAGGAGTTGTAGTTGACACTGTAGTAGTTGTAGAGGTAACAGTAGATGTTTCTGTTGTTGTAGATGGTGGTGTTACAGTTGTAGTGCTAGTTGGTATTGTAGGAGTTGTAGTTGACACTGTAGTAGTTGTAGAGGTAACAGGAGATGTTTCTGGTGTTGTAGATGGTGGTGTTACAGTTGTAGTGCTAGTTGGTATTGTAGGAGTTGTAGTTGACACTGTAGTAGTTGTAGAGGTAACAGGAGATGTTTCTGTTGTTGTAGACGGTGGTGTTACAGTTGTAGTGCTAGTTGGTATTGTAGGAGTTGTAGTTGACACTGTAGTAGTTGTAGAGGGAACAGGAGATGTTTCTGTTGTTGTAGATGGTGGTGTTACAGTTGTAGTGCTAGTTGGTATTGTAGGAGTTGTAGTTGACACTGTAGTAGTTGTTTTGTCATGTTGGGAACAATAAGTAGTATTGCTTATTTCCCCGTTTTCCATACATACACCTGCTTCGAAACATGTATCATTCTTGGGTGAGATGTGGTAAACTACTGATCCAGCAGGGAATGCATCATTGTTATAGGTACAGTTACATTGTTTAACACAGGTCACGGTTTTTTCATCCAAAAGATATGGACTATCTGGAGGGCACTGAGGAAAACATCCTTTGCAAAATATAAAATATAGAAGGAAGAGACAAAGAAAATGGTTATTATTAGTTTTGTCTGTCCATCACCAGTGAAAAATATAGGTAAAGAATCCCATTTTTATTTAGTATATTTAGGTGTGTAATGTTCAAACTATGAAAATATAATTTGGTGCAATTTTTTTCTCATGAAACAAGATTCATCCACTGAATCTAGCACTTAGTTACAGTAAATGGTAAATGTAAATAAATAAACAAATACTCAAACAATTTGACAAGTTAAACGTAAGCAAATTCATCTTTTTCAGCCTTCATTGAGTCTACAAACTTTGGGACAGTCTATAAAACGTCTGTAGTATTAAAAAAGTTTATGGCTAACCTTCAAGGAGAGGAATTTGATCAGAGCAAGTTCCTGAGGGGTTTTTGCAGGTTTTCTGGCAAGGCGGTCCACAGGTTTGATAGTGCCAATCACATTTCCCCTTAGGGTTGTAGTAGTCACAGAATAAAGCTGCATGAACAACCAACTTGGTCAGAACAATGAAAACACTTATAGTAGAAGAGAAATCATAGAAGTTTATTTCAATTTGAAGAACAGTACAATAAACAAACTCTTACTGAATTGTTTATATTTAAAAGTAAAATATTTGCAGACATTTTAGAAATTTCAGGACTCACGGCAAATCCTTGGGCTCCGCCATGCTACACAAACTCCTTTTTTACGGCATTCAGCAGCATAAGCTGCCACTGCAGTACAGAAACAATCACAGTCACTGCTGTCACATGCACAGGTGTCTGTTTTACAGTCTTCATAATATTGTTTAGAGTCCACCTAAGAACAGAGAGACAGAACATTTCAAAGCTTCTGTTTTCTATTCTATTCAATGTATGACCGTTGATTGGAATGAGTAAATGATTACATTTTCCTGTTTGGGTAAACTCGCTTGTAAAATTTTAAAATTATTTTTATTTCTATTTATATATTTATGAAATCAAGTTTGGCGAAACATGTCAAAGAATCTCTCATGTATAAAAAAAAAGATAAAAATGGAAGGCCAAAATTTGACTCGTTTTTGTTCCAAATTTGGTGTCATAAAATAAAAGTGTAATTTCTGTGCCACTAGTGTCACCAAACAGTATTGTAAAAAATATGAATTTTAAATAGGTTCCCCAAAAACTGTTACTACTGTTACAAAAATCTGCCATTGGTCAGTTCAAAGTATGTGAACATCAAAAAATTACACATCACATGTAACAACTGTACAAAATTGTTTATATTATTACTTACAAGAGAATGACAATCTTTAAAGACATCCTTTATTATGATGCTACATTGTTTTTCAGCCCAGACACTCCGATGTGAATACTCTTTACAAAGGTCTATCACGTTTGTCACATCTGGGAGCGTGGGCTTCACCTTCCAGCTATTACCAAATTCCTCTGAATCGGTCACCACTTCTCCATTGTGCTTCATAAAGTCATTGTTTGCATTGCCATCAAAGTTTCCACACAGTCCACACACCTTGCCCTGCCACAGAGATCATGTGAATGTTTAGGTGAGTAGTTGAACAAAGGGTAGAGTATTTGTATGTTTGTGTCTGAACGGGTGTACCTTTAAGGCATACATACCTTTAATTTAGGATGGAGTTGAAGCATTAGACTTGTTTTATTGTCCCAGATTAAGTTGAAAAGACCTTTGACCTCTGTGACAATATATATCCCCGCAGAATGGATTTGATATTCGTAATCAGTGTCACTGCTATTAATAATTTTGACTCCATCCTCGGATAAATGTATCTCATTGATCTAAATTTGGAATTGTGAGAAAAATAAATATTATATTCATCATTGTTAAAATAAGAAAAATTCGAGAAGTGAAGAAGCCAATCGGGCATTGAAGCAGAACATGCCATAGTTGAAGGTGTGCAAGTACCAGCGTGCAGCAGAGTGATTTTTGTTTGCCAAGTGGATGCACTGTTCCAACCCAAGTTGCTGTTGCTGCTTATAAAACCAAAGGAAAAAGATAGCTAAAATCTGCAGATGTATATCCAACGAGCTTTGAGTAAATTGTATGCAGAGTTCGTTTAAGGACAGCTGTCCTTCATCAACTTTGACCATGTTCACACAGCAGCAGAATCTGTTGTCTGTCTTGTATTTAAAGGGGTGATGAACTGAGAAATCAAATTTTCCTTGAGCTTTTGACATCTAAGAGGTCATCTATTATACGAATATCCTGTAAGTTTCAGAACTGAAAACGTCCTTGTTAGTCCAATAAAAGCTTTTATGGGCTATATATGCACGCATAAGTTCCGCATTTGACGCAAGGATGCTCGTCCATTTCTGGTTGTGGAGATTTAAGCGGAGGAAAACCGAGGAAAACGGGATTATGGCAGAGTCTTCAAAATTGACTGTCCTCCCATCCTTGAAACGAAACATACATACGTTTAGATATAATTTTATATATAGTTATGTTTATTTAATATAATTTTAAAAAGAACCATAAACACAACGAGGGGTGTCTGTTTTATCTGTTTTTGTGACTAACGTTTCCTTAGTATAACCATGGAGTATAAAATTCAATATAAATTCTCGGTATTGCCGGTATTGCATTGGACTCTACGATCGGCGGAAGTTATCGAGCATCCTTACACCTTCACCGGAAATACCGCCGTGCATAGAGCCCATTGACACCAGCCTTAGCAAACGACTCGTTTTTCAAAGTGGGGAACTATGACGACAAAGAGGATTAAACACCACCCCCGCAGAAGAAGATCAACGCCTACTTCAACACGGCCGGTTTAGCCCTGCCCACCAATTCGCGCATTACACGCATAGCTAAATAACATACAGATGCCTACCTCATGATGACAAACCGGATCGAACTACCGAGCGAGCAATACAAAATATTGTGCAGTGCCTGGTTTTGGAAGAAGACAGTCCCTGCATAAGCTTCCTCTGGATTCCAATAGGACTGCAAAACTTTATTTTTCATGACGTTCCAGTCAGTAGAGGATCAGAGGGTAAAAAACTCATCAGAGGGTAAAACCGTCTGTTCGCTTAATTTAACTGAGGATTGTTTTGGAAACAAGACTGGATTTGCAGACCGATTAAGAGTAAAGAACGGTGCTGTGCTGTCTATATTGGATCTGACAGGAATGGTTCAACACACAGACTCTGGGTCGAACATGTCACGGTGGACGTTTTCTCTGTTTCCTTCTAGTCTCGTATTTTTGTTGTTGTATGAATGCACGTGTGAGAGGCGTGTCTGTATGACATCACCTGATCCGCTCCAGCTGTTCATCATTACATCACCAGCTGCAGTTGATCATCACCACTCTATTTATACTCACCGCTGTTCTTTCATCCTTGTCAGATCGTTGTTTCATGTGGTTCGTGTTGGTGTACCGGTGTCGAGTTCCTGCCTTGTGTTCCCGTTTCGTCGTCTGGATTCCAGTGTTCATCGTTCGTCTAATCACCGTGTCATCACCTCACTTCTCCACGGATACTGACCATCTTGTCCCTGCGTCACTGTTACCACCTCTTTGCACTGCCGATTCTGTGAGCCTTAAATAAATTGTCAACTTGCTATTGCTTCCTGTCATTCGTTTATATCCCGTGACAGAACATGTATGGGCGAATCATTCCGGTTGCCATTTTACAACATTGGACGTTTTCAAAACAATTTTCCCCACGTACACCGACGGGTGAGTTGAAACTCATTATAATATGCAAAACTGTTCTCCACTCACAGCAGTGGGCGTTTACTTCCAAGTCTCCAGTGCGAGATGCCATGGGCGTCAGTTTGGTTTGAAATGTGCTGGGGACAGAGACGTATTCGGAAGGGCATTTTGAAAAGTGCTGGGTACAAATGACGCATTCATTCTTTTTTTCTCTTTCGAGTAGGTCATGTATTGAAAGACGATGTCCTGTTGGTTCCTGATGTACATAAATAAAAATGAGCACAATGTCCGAGTATAGTGAGTATACAGAGTATATACGCCCTTTATTGTATATGTACGGTGATGGTCCAGGGATAGAATTTTTTGCCTAGCGTGTCGGGACTCGGGGGGTTCGAGGTTCTAATCCGCACTCATATAGTTTTTTTTTTTCCCTTCATCAAATCCAATAATGTTTATCAGTGGTTGAATTGATATAATGTTTATCAGTGGCTGTATATGTTTTGATGAGGGAAAAAATATATACTAGAGCGGAATTAGAACCCATGAGAAACAGGGACAGACACGTTTGTGTGCATCTTGATTTGTGATTTCACCGGAACGAATCCGCAACGGATTGAAGCGCATTTCCAACACATTTCAGTGCTAGATCGCCTGTTATTTAACAAACAAATGAAACGAATGCTGTTAACTGGAGATGTTTTATTTGTATTGGTACATCTGTGCCGCGAGATGTTTCAAAAGTGGTGGTGACAAAATCGACTCTGGCAAAAAGTGGTGGGGACATGTCCCACCCGTCCCCCCCCATAAATGACGCATATGCGAGACGCCCATAAAAACCAAGCGTTTCTGAGCTGGGCTCAAAACTACTGTAAAAAATAGCCTATTACTTATTCGTTTTGATGTTTTTGAATGCAAAAACCAAGTGAACGTCATAAGTTGACCTTAGACAACAATATAATAAAATTTAAAAAGCCAGTTCATGACTCCTTTAAGTCCTTAATATGGTTTCGTTCACACACAGTATGATTATTTTACGTGATTGACAACCGAATTTTATAGCCAAGCTCTCACCCATAAATTTTCAGGATTCACATTCACAACAGTATTGCCAGAAAGCGAACTGGAGAACTAATTGTCTGTCTACACAAATGCGTGTCTACCACGTGTTGCGGGTTTTCATGTGTGGTTTCGATAACAGCGATGGAGATATGAACTGTGTTTCATCTGAAGTTTTTAGATACATCACTGTTCTCCACCAGAGCTGCTCCAGTCAGTTTTGTGTTCTATGCACAAGCGGCATGACTCAAATTCAAATGCTCCACTCTCCACCCAGATATACTGTAAAACCTGCTGTCAGTTGATGAAGATTTGACAGATAAACTTGCGGCTCAATTGGTCTCTTGAAGTGTTAATGGTGTTAATGTAACGGAGGCCAGCTAGAGAGAGCTGTGCAGGTAAACCTCACTCACCGGGCCTCAAAAGGAGCACTAGCGACTGATCCTTGTTAGCGCGCCCACCTCCTATGCCAGAGAAGCAGGTTTGAATCCCACTCGGAGCGGGGCGAATAGGACCGGAGGGGTTACATTGGTGCCATTACATGGATGGAAGTGAAGTTTAAGGGGGTGAGTGTAATCTAAAGGCCAGCTAGCGAAAGCTGTGCAGATAAACCTCACTACCCTGGCTTCAAGAGTGACTAATGTGACTAGTGACTGATGCTCTTTTGCATCATTGTTTGCTGGCCCGCCTCCCATGCCAGGAACACAGGTTTGAATCCTACACGGAGCAGGGTGAGTAGCACCGGAGGGGTTATAACAAGACTTTCAGTTTTATGTACGTCACCATCTTTGATATTACTTTGGTTACTATGACTATGGCTACTGGTAAGGGAATATGGGCTTGACTCCCGTTGCACATTCATACAGACAGTATTCAAGACACTACTGTAAGTTGCAGTGAATGAGACTTATCGAGACTCACACTTGTAAGTAAATGCGGTTATCAATCCCAAAAAGTGACTGTGTAAACGCAGCCTTTATGATATGATACTAGTAGGATTGGCTGCGTTCACACTGTCATTCTTTGATACTGATAACTGCATTAATTTGTTTTCTTCGGTGACTAGACTAGACTAGAACATTAAATGTAACTCATAGCAAATGGTTTTAGAGATCATATGCTAATTAGCCATGTGCAGTAAATGCATATTGCAGTAGAAATATACAGTATTTTGCTATGTAAACTCAGTATTCTAGCTACATTGTTTGTAGATTAAAATATCCTTAGATGTATTTATTGATTTCAATGATATGTGTAACTCATATAATTATATTAATTTCATTTGTGCTTTCACCCCCATCTGCATATATGGTTATTAAGCTAAACATATCTGAACAAAGCATAAAGTATAAGCAAAATTATTTAAGAAAATTTGTCCAGTCAAATCTCCAATAGACTGGGTCATTGATCAAGAATCACGTTTTGAGTTATTTCATGTGCTCTCTCCACAAATGATTGAAGCCTTTTTTCATGTTTAAGCTGATTGAGGATAAGTATAACTTGACAGTCATATCGCTGCAGGATTTGAAAAGGGAGAATTCAAATATTCTACATAACTCCAATTAATGTAATTGGATATCTTTCTCTTGTGATTTTACAATTGAATTCAAATGTATACATTACTGTTATTATTGCTGAGTCTTGCACACTCTAACTACATTCATGCTTTGTTTGAGCTATGAAATAAACTCACCCCAAAGAAAAGACTGATTGACTTGCAGATGGTGCCGGTGGTCCCACAGAAATCGTTCTCTGTGACAAGGTGGAAGGTGGGAGTCTGATTCATATTGCAATTATCCTAAAGAGGTTACACACAATAACATGTCAGGCAGTGAAGAAGTTGACACAAAGGGGTAAATTTACTAAACAGTTGTGATAATTTTTGCAAGAAATATGTTTACTGCATTATTTGACTTTTTCATTTATCTTTTTTATCTACAAAAATAAGGCAATACTGTCTCAGAATGGATATTGATTTCTTCAGTTCAAAATAAGAACTAACAGTCTGTAATGTAATGAAGTACTGAACAACTTAGTAACTGTCCACCACTGAGGGACACAGAAAAGTAAAAACATACACTGGCTAAGATTTGTTCGGAGTCTCTGTGGAAGGAGTATCTCTTTCCATCAAAAGTCTTGAAATGACCTTCACCGTAGACAGTACAGGCTCCGTAGCATGGCTTTTTTGTGCAAGTCCACATCCCATTTGTGCATGTGCTGGAATATAGAACATACATTAACATGAATGACACGAAACTGTCAAAACACACCTGTTCAACATGCGTCTACATAGAAAAACAATGAAAAAGTAGAAAAAGTTCTGTGTAAACAGCCATCTGTTATTTTAAGGCGATGTAGTTGCATTGTACTTACTAAAGAGCTATGGTTAGGTTTAGGGTTAGTTACAGTAGGTGGACAACCAGAATGTCGTTTACCGCCGCGGCAAGTGCCGCGGTAAATCTACCGCGGCAAAAATAAACCAGCCGTATTTCAAAGTCTGTGGCGAAATGACCACCAGGTGGCGCAAAGGGACATTTAGCGAAAGCAAAACGTAATTATGTAAAAGTAGCCTACATTTTAAATAGAATATAGCTTTAACTAGAATAGAAACTTTTAGGCTATAGGAGAACAGTTTATTAATCAAAAGTTAAAATAGGCCTATCTCGCAGTCAGCGAAAATAAAGTGGTGCTTTCAATGACGCTATTGAGGAATGCGAAGACTGAAGAGCGCTTCTCTCGCGTGCGCACACTGACTGCTGAACAAACGAACTTCTGGGCTTTCGTCAGTGAGAAAAGTCGTGGTCGAGTGGTAGAACATTGGTACAATTGTTTTGATGACACTGTTTCGAATCCCGCATAAACATGTATTAAAATTACCTTGCATTTCTATTTTACATTAAGGAACAAATCTCTTCCAACAGATTGACTTAATTTACATCTTCAAAAGCAGTTATGATAAAAAAAATTCCATGTAGATAAAAAAAAAAAAAAACATAATCAAGCTAAGCAAGTTGCGATTTGCCGGTGGGGTATTCCCCCCTCCACAGTAATCAATGCTACAATTCGCCTAAATAGACAATATCAAATATGTGTATATATATTTTTAAATATGCAACACGCACGTTTAAACAACAAATAGCCTAATAAAATCTGAACCAGCGCTTCTGCGCCTGTATTGACAGATAACATGCAGCGCGCGTTTCAGTTTCAGTGGCCTTAATAGCCTATTGTTCGACAAACGCGGCGGTGGTGACTTGAATTTATTTATCGTTCATTAGACCGAACACATGGCTGAGTGGTAGAGCATAGGCCTACGCTTTTACCATTACAAACACATGGGTTCGAAGCTTGCTCAAACATGGATTACTATAGTTATATTTTATATTTAGGCTATTAATGCAGAAAGATTTGTTCTAAAACTCTGTTACACCATTTAGTTTTTTTGCTTATATTTATAAAATAAAATGACCATGCATTTCTATTTTAAACTAAGGAACAAATCTCTTCCAACAGATTGACTGAATTTACATCTTCAAAAGCAGTTATGCAAAAAAAAAATATAGAAAATAAAACTTAATGGGGTTCCATGTAGAATTTAAAAAAAACACCCCCCCTCCACAGTAATCAATGTTATAATTAGCCTAGACCATATCAAATATATTTATTTATTTATTTTTAAATATGCAACACGCATGTTTAAACAACAAATAATAAAATCTGAACCAGCGCTTCTGCTCCTGTATTTGAGAGATGTCAGTTTCAGTTTCAGTGGCCTTAATACATTGATTCACGGCTTTTTAAAATGTCACGAATTGTTTTGAGGTGGTTTTGAACGAAATATTGAAATATTGAAGTTTATAATTGAGTATTTTTTTTGACACACCACGCCCAGTGTAGGCCTAGGCTATTCTAAAATCAGGTTTTATTCTAGCATTAATTGTGTTCGACAAACGCGGCGGTGTTCACTTGAATTTATTTTTCTCACAATAGGAGCGGAGCGGCGTGACGCTTAAATATAAGTAAAAAAAAAAAAAAAAAACATAGGCTACGTTTCACATTTATGTTTAATAATATTATGTTACTTATTTTTATTATTTCGTCTATGTTGAGGCTAGCCTATATAAAAAGTGAACCGCATGAGATGAGTAAGATAGGATCAAAAGCTACCCAATATATCGGAAAATATTTGAGTGGGTCAGACATGATTTTGACCACCAATTAAGTTTTGTTTTGTAGAAAGCTTGTAAATTTCGTTTCGGATAAATTCTATCTTCATTGTAATAAATGTTTCATCAACAAATTGACTGGATTAACACATTAGAAGTAAATATCGGACAATATAATCAGGACACAGAGGCGCGCATGAACTAGAAAGCTTTAAATGTCTACTTTTAAACAAAACATTTAAAAACGAAAATAAATTGGCAACTCTCTGCGTAAGTAGGCTAATTCGAATGCGTTTAGGCCTATGCGCGTTCACTGTGAAGGCGAGTCAGCATCATCAACTTTATCTTTGCTGCTGACAGACAGATAACACTAGTTTAGTTTAGAGCAGCATGTTTGCAACAATAACACAATCAAACAGAATGTAAGCCCTGTGTGTGTGCATGTGCAGTTGTGTGTGTGCGTCACACGTTAAATGTTAGAATGTAACACAACATTCAAATGCAAATATGCGCCCTCCCCCACTTGAAAGCCCGTGTGTCCACCAAAGTGTTTTTCCACACGCCTGGCGTGTTTTCAATTGTTTTCAATGGGAGCGCCGCGTTTTTTTAAACGCCATGAGCGTAATCAAAGCAGCTCCTGAGATTAAGCTGGCGTTTTTAGTATGTCCTTTTTTTCTTTGAACAATTCAAGAACAATATAGGCTACAAATTGAACATGGTTTATTTTTTGTAAAACTTTAAAACTGGCCTTTACTTTTCTTGACGATTCCTCGGTAGCTTTTGTTTGAAGGCATTCAGTTGCTCCAAAAACACTAACGTTAGAAACATAACTGCACTTTATCACAACGGATTAATAAACCGTACCCACGAGTTCCTAATCCGTGCTCTCAGATTTGTAAACCGTGCCCTCAGTTTTTGCAATCTGTACCCACAAATTCATAAACCGTGCCCACGCTTTCGCAATCCGTATGGGTTTGTAATCCGGACTCACGGGTTTGTGGCTCGTCCCCCAGAGTGTGCCGCATGATTCAACTAGGCCTCCTGTTTAGATGCGGGATGCATTGCATTGTTTTTAAAATCCTTTTTTAAAATGGATAATTTCTTGCATTTAAAAAAATAAATACATTTAGGATACTTTTATCTTTAAAGTAAATTTTTAGAGGAAAAAGCTCAGTACTATAATAAGCGAAAATAATAATAATAATAATAACACAGTTCAAAAACTGTAAAAGGTTTGGTTATAAGTTATAAATTATTTTATGTTAAATATATTACTGTCGTGAACTCATTCATAGTAGTAATGCAAATAAAAATGCATTTAGGCTACAGGCCTATTTAGAAGACGCTTTTATCCACAAAAAAGAACAAAGCAATTCGTCAAATGTCAGTCTTAGACAATAATAATAGGCTACGATTCTAACAAACAAACACAGGTTTTAACGTATATCCAACTGTTTGTGTGCATGTCACTGCCGCGGCCGCAAACACTTGCATGTTCCTATCAACAGTGGAACAATTTAAAATAATCTAGCATTTCTGGTCATACGGAAAAAAAAATACATAATACATAATACATTATTTGCAACTACTTTTATTTGTGTAAACTCACAATAACAAGAAAACGTCGATCGTTATTTTTCAGACACAAGCCTATAAATCACCTATAAATCATCTCTCACATGCTCTTCTCATTTAGCACTGCGGGCAAAATATAGTTTTTAGAAAGCAAAATCTATTTTTTTTTTTTCATATTAATTTGCGAATATTTTAAATGTTTAATAAAGGCAAAAAGTCAGCCTATTCGTCAAAATCTTGTGTTTAGGCCTATTTGTGATAATCTCAGCCCTGTTTTATTATTGTATAACCAGTAGGCCTATTATGATTTGACGAATTGCTTTGTTTCTTTTTTTTTTTTATAAAAGCGTCTTATATCTAAATATGTAGCCTAAATGTAATAATAATAGCATATTATTATTAGGCCTATTATTTGCGTTTATAACTTTAAATGAGTTCACTTAAGACAGGAGAATATGTAAAACAATTTGTGAATGTTTTATTTTTATAGACCTATAACTTTGTGTTTGTCTTAGGCTATATTTATTTATTTATTTTTTTGTAAGTGAAGTCCTTTTAAAAACAATGCATCCCGCATCTAAACAGGAGGCCTGGTTGAATCATGCGGCACATTCTCGGGGACGAGCCACAAATCCGCGAGTCCGGATTACACAACCGTAAGTAGCCTACGGATTGCGAAAGTGTGGGCACGGTTTATGAATTTGTGGGTACATATTTCTAAAACTGAGGGCACGGTTTACAAATCTGAGAGCAGGGATTAGGAACTCGTGGCTACGGTTTATTAATCCGTGGGCACGAATTGTTAAACCGAGGGAACAGTTTAAGAATCCGTGAGTAGCCTACAGTTTATAAATTAAGGGAACGGATTGCAAAAGCTATACCTATTTAAGCTTCAAGAACGGTAGGATAAACATAAAAGCTGTCGGCCAAGAGCATGTAACAAGGTTCGATCTTGCGTCGTTTGGAGGTATATGAGGTTGAGGATGATGCGTTAACCACACAGCTATCGCTGGACTTCTAATGCGCTGTCGTCTTATACAATTGTAAAGCCTCATTGATGTAGCCTAATATGTTTTGACTGCAATGTTTTAAGGTTTCCTTATTTTTTCAATTTAATTTCAGTATTGTGATTAATTAATTAATTTAACTACGTTTCACTTGAATTAATCTGTTACCATCTTTCAATCGCTCTGAAAGAGCCGCGGTGCAGTTGAAGATTACACAAAAAACGGACACTTTTCAAAGTCTGTGATTGTTGCGCCTCTTAGCGGCCAAAGGCAGCAACTACACCTCAACTTTTACCGCCGCGGCAAACCGGCGGCGGTAAAAACCACATTCTGGTTGTCTACCTACTGTACTTGTAATTATTCATATTTACTGTTATTATCATAGTAAGTATATGTAGGGATGTGTAACTACGTCACCTTAAAATAAAGGGTTACCTTTTTTCCTGAGGCTAGCATATTTTTTCAATTGTTTTCAATAGTATTATTACTACATATACGCTTAGGACGGCACATGTGAATTGATTGGTTTTTCGCAGCCTGAAATAATAATTCACATTTTTAATGTTATTTCAGCATATGAAACAACATTCATGGGACAAGTCGTGTCACATTTTGTTGCTGATTTTGAATTTTGTCATTTTACTGCAAGTGTTAGAAGCAATTTTTGAGATTTCAGGATTTCCCTCATATTCAAATAGACAGGACATGGTCTTGGATGCTGAAACAGCTGCCCAGAATATTTGCCTCCTTTCCTTGAAAGGGACTAATAATATGGACAAAGGCATAGCTATTGCTATAGCCGAATAAAAACGAAGATAGAAATGCTTTGACTCATGTAAAAACATAAACGCTCTATACAATAAAAGTCTATTGACAATGCAATGCTAATCAACATAGCATTTATTACAGTACAGAATACTATAAAATAATATATTTTCAACCTCATTCTATAAGAAGCAACATCAGATCACAAAAGGAAGTAAGTTTCGAGTAAAATATTACTATATTAAACATATATTTTGTTGGACAACCGGTTTATGAATACTTCTTGTTACAAAATTGGGAAGATGTCTGACACGTGTTGCTTTTTTGAAGTACACCTTGTAAGCAGATTAAATTCACAGCTCTTGTAGAGATGGCAGCATTTACTGTGAACCGATTGAGCCGCTCGTACTATTGATGAATTTGGAAAGATATGGTATAAGGGAGGCTTATTCATGGTTAAAGGAGTAGTTCACTTAAAAATTAAAATTAGCCCATGATCGTAAAATGGTAAATGGACTGCATTTATATACAGTAGCGCTTTCATAGACCCAATGGCCACCAAAGCGCTTTACAATTTACCTCACATTCACCCATTCATACACCGACGGCGGTGTCAGCCATGCAAGGCGCCATCCAGCTCGTCGGGAGCAGCTGGGGTTAGGTGTCTTGCTCAAGGACACCTCGACACTTGGTCAGGTGGAACCGGGGATTGAACCACCAACCTTTCAGTTTGTAGACAACCTACATGAACCACTGAGCCACTGCTGCATATTTAGGCTACGCCATGCAGAGGTGGACAAAGTACACAACTTCCTTACTTGAGTGAAAGTACAGATACTTCTGGTCAAATA
This sequence comes from Pimephales promelas, assembly GCF_016745375.1. The sequence continues at coordinate 173,556 of NW_024121129.1, forward strand.
TTACTATTAGTATGATAGTGTAACTGTTAGAGCAAGTGAAACAACGCTGCATTACTTCAAGTTTAATTAGTCTAATAAAATACCTGTGTGAGTATTAATTCAGCACTTGCGTGTAGTTCGGTAGAATGAAATGTCCTTATTCCTTTATATCCGCAGGACTAGCGTTTCGTGTGGCGCTGGTAACGTAAGTTTTACATCTAGCAATCGCGCCCTGCTTCATGCCACAGTCATGTTAAAAACATCAATGCATAAAAACAAAAACATCAACTCATCCATAAAAGATCTATCAGATTGACGACAAGATCCATATGCAGAAAATACATCGTTAATATACGCCTTTGTTATTGTAAGAGGTTAGCGACCCCTGATGGCAAAAATTTCTACATATTGTACCTTTAAGAAAGTGAGAAAAAAAAAAGTTTATAAAAATCAGGCAATAAATAAATGTGATTAAATTTTAAAGGAATATTCAAAGAAACTGTATTAAAATGTGTTGTTTTTTGCAATGTATAAGGGTCTCAAGACAATTGTCTAAAGTAACTGTTTAGATTTTAAAGATGCAATCTCTTTTACAGAATACAGAAGTTTGTTGCACAGAACCCACATTTGGAAGGACAGTCTCATCGACTCAAGCCCCCAAAGGACCCAATCTACACATGCTTGGTGTCTGATCCACAAACGAGAAGTGAACTGTCTGTCTTGACTGCACTTATTTCACTCTTCCAGCCATCTACTCTCAACTACTTTCAAGGCGAGGCGAGTTGGATCTCAAACAATCCCTAGTGTTTGACTAAATCACATCTTTTGACGTTGACACGATGCAGATTTTAAAATGGCAAGATTATTTCAATTAAATTCATTATATTCAACATTCATCTATGTTACAAACATCTTAGAAAATGAAGTTCAGTGTTTCATAACCCTTTAATATAAGTTAACACTATAAAAAAAATGGGTTATCTAAATGATTATTGGGTGTCTGGCTCACCAGTTGTTACAGTCCTGCTGAACTTGGCCCCCAGGAGAATAGGAGATTCCATTGTGGGTACAACTACATTTTTCCCTCTCCACACACCCACCATTGCCATCAGCCAGAAGGCCGTCTGGACACATACAATCTGATTCACACCCTGTGCTCACCTATTGACAAGATAAACCAAGAAGGACCAGGATTAGTACGACATCATGTAAGATTTATTATTTCATGTTATCAATGCACTATAAAAATCCTTTACATAATTTACATATTTTTATATATATATAATTATTTTCATCCTGTTATTCATTTATTCTCATCCATCCATTCTAACTCACACAATTGTTGGGGTTTTGTTTCTCACATGTCCTCTGACACTCCGCTCCTTTCTGCCCTTGTTTATAATTTGAGCAGTTGAAGAAAACCATTGGAGCCACACAGTCTAAAACAACAGGCACATGAATGAGGAGCAGAAAACTTGCACACATCATACCAGTGTTGCTGTATCTCAGTGACATCTCAAGATTTTAATCTGGCAGGTGGTACGGCAGAAGAGGTGTTTGTGACTCACCTTTTATGGAGCAGTCTAATTTGCCATGGTTGCAGATGCTGTAATATGAAAAAACCATCAAGATCCATCAAGAGTTACTAATACTATACATTTATCAATAAAGAATTGTGGTAATAGTGTATGTTGAACTTCTATTTTTACCATTTAACACCATTATTGAAGATTATTCCTGATGGCTCTATGACCTTGTCACCTTTGTAACAAGGACACTGGTCAGCATGTACACAGCTGCCGGCTTCATTGAAGTATCTTCCCTCAGGACAGACACAGCCATCTACAGGTGTGAAGGACCCTTGGCAGGTGTTATCGTGAACACTGAGAGAGCGGCAGGTGCTTCCACAGCTTTTCACGCTGTAGGAGTACTTCATGTTTTCTGGACACTTCAAAATTGTGTCTATGGAGCAAGAGACACACAGAGGCTAATTTGAAACAGTGTACACTTATAAATAGTTGTTTGAATATGTACTTTTATAAATTTCTCACCACAGGGGTCTGAATCCATCCAGCCCTGGAGAATGACTCCTTTGGCAGCACATGCGTGGGCATACGTGGACAAGGCCGCACACATACACTTTTTAACATCTGCACACTTGCAGGTGTCATAGACGCACCACTGCAGAGGATGAAACCCCAATTAAAAAGAGGACTCTTTAAATTTGTATATCATCTTTCATGTACCATATCATTTTGTGTAAAAAGACTCACTTGGTAGTAAATCTCAGGACATATTTCTGAATGACATGGTGAAAACACTCCATTTGGGTTTGTGAGACGGGAACACCAGTCTTTAGCTATTTTCTCTAAATAAAATAAAAAATCTCTAGATTTTAACCCTGACAATAATGAATCGGTCATTACTCTCTACTATCCCAAATAAAACAAATAAAAAATAATCAGGCTGGAAATCTTTTGCATATACACAACACAGCCTTTATCCTTTAGATTATTCTTATATTTCCTTAAATTCCTGTTATCAGTTCAAGTTGTATTAACGTTTATAAAACTGAGTACCTGTCTCCGAATGCATGCTACATGGGTTGTCAAATGTGTTTTCAAGATTTCCACAGTATTTGTTTTTCTTCCATAAGTTGACAAATGGTGTTGATGTGTCCTCTGGCATACCCAATTCGGTTATAAAGTCATCTTTTTGGATGTCATTATAGTTCCCACACAGACCTGAAAACAGCAAGGTGTGGAATTAAAGGAGGTTAAAGAGACTCAGGGCCCTATTTTAACGATCTGAATATTTGAATGATCTTTATTGATAAGTATCAAGCGCGAAGCGCAAGTGACTTTGTAAAAGGGGTTTAAAAGTTCTGAAGTAGCCTCATTATTTATAGGTGTGGTTTGGGCGTAACGTGAAATAAACCAATCAGAGCACCATCCAACATACCCTTTAAGAACAGGTGCGCAAGCTGCATGACGGATTGCTATTATAACGGCGGGTTACCAGGCGCGCGCCAGGAGCGTTCACAGCCGATGAGACCGACGTTCTTGTCAGGACAGTGAAAGACAGAGAAGTGACGTTGTATGGGGATGGGAGAAACCCTCGCACATCAGCGTCGGTTAAACATTATATACACTATATATATATGGTTTATATGGTTTCTTGCCACTATTGGGCAAACAGGTCTGATCCTTCAGTACTACAATTAGCCTTAAAAAAAATTGGGTAATTAGGTTTTTCTTCTTCATGTAAACCACAATGATTTCCCTCATGAGTTAATATTTTTTCCTTATTATAATGAATGATTTGCAAAAATAAAACTGCTGCATCTGTGTTTATGAGAGAATCAAAGTGTATGCGTGTTGTGCACATGCTACATTATGGCCAAGCATGCACGCTTAAAATAGCATTATGAACAACGCGCCACTGACTTTAGACCAGGTTTTTTTCTGGTCAGTGGCGCAAATGTTTTCTGGAACTGCAAAATTGCACTAGGGAGTGTTTGCGCCGAAACATGCCTTTTTTTTTTTGCGCCGATCCACCTAGGGAGCGCAAATTCATTCCCTAGTTTACCGACGTGGGTCTTTGGAGGAAAAAAGCCCGCTTTGCGCGGGTGCAAAATAGGAATGATACATGCGTCAGTTTTGCGCCGGGTGCAAGATAGGGCCCATAATCCTAAAATATCATAGACAGTAAAAGAAATGGACACAGTGACCCCATAGATTTCAACAGAGAAAACTGAAGCCCTTTAGAAGCACTCACTTCCTGATGGCTGAGCGTACTGCGCATGCTCAAACTGAGCTTGACGACGGAGATGTGACGTGAGCAACCTAGTAGCTGCGCCAGCCGAATTCTGAATCATTCCCTTCATGATTTTGCAGAGACAGAGGGCGTGAGTAGGAGCTGTGCATGAGCTCGCAACAGGAGCAACTTTATGTCTCCACGTCCCCCGATTACCCGCAAGCTTCTCATCCTGTCTATACGGTAATTTCTCTAGTGTGTGCCAGAGAGTCGCATGGTTATGACGGAATCGTTAGCCTATATTTACAAAAAAACGGCTTCTAAATAGACCATAACGTAAGATACAAAGTAATGGGGCCTTTTATACATTGTCGTGTTTCTTTAGAAAAAACTAATGGACAAATGGAGTCTTTGGCTGTCTCTGATGTAAAGTTATTCGCTGTCAAAGTGATGCCAAAATGAATGGGAGTCAATGGAATGCCTACAGCAGATGATGGTCAGCTACAATGGTGGCGCCCAAAGGGGCTTCAGTTTCCGGTTGATGGATTACCCCCTTGCTGCAAGCAGCCATTACCGGGGCCAAGCGCAAAGAAAGACGACAAGACATGCCAACATGGCTGGGAGTGTCAGACCAACTGCATGAAGGAGAAATTAAAGACATTTAAAGATGAATTTAGGCAAAATGGCTAAAAAAATCATATAATCATATAACTAAAAATATGATTTAATGGATTATCACTTCCGACTAATAGATGGTGCAGTTACGAAATCGATGTGATGTGGTCCGAGTGAGGTGACAATGACACATACAAAGTTTGGTGTCAAATTGTCAAGGCATTGCAGAGATAAGCCTGATTAGTCATTTTTGCAGCATGCCTCAAATTTGCTGCTGCGGGCTGTTTCGTCTAACGTCACGAAATCTATAACTTTTAGTCGGCACGGTCTGGAAATGATACGATTTGATTTTGGTGAAAATCGGATAAATGGTGTAGGAGTTCGAAAAATAAGTTTTTAAAAGAAAATAAAGATGGCGGACAGGAAGTTTGGCTTTTTCGGAGAATTCAAAATGGCAGACAAATTTTCATGACAGAAAATGAGGACAAATGCAATCGAATTGGCTTGAACTAAGGAATCAGTGGAAAAAAAATATTTTGTTTCTAGCCCTTATGATTCCAAAGTTATTAGCATAAACATGAGTAGAACTTTAGACAGATGGTGGCGCTAGAGGAATTGGTTTTGAGACGCCAAATTTGCTATGGTGACAGTTTGGACTGACCAGTTTGGCCAAATTTCACAACTTTCCCGCAAGCAGTTCTATGGGCTGCCTGCCATAGACACCCAGTAGGAAGAAGAAAAATAATAATAGGAACGTCAACAGATACAATAGGTTCCTCCGCCCCTAAATATACGTATTAACTGTGTCTATTTGATACATGTTGTTTAACAAGTCCTTTCTTAAAGGTGCCGTCTGTAAGAATGTCAGTTAGTGGTCGAAATAGGTACTGCAGTCCAAATTCAAAAGATCAAGATCGTTGTTTACCCCGCCCCCTCCTCCTCAGACTCGCCGCTCACGTAGGTTGCCATTTTGAGGACATGCAACAGGAACAAGCGCAATTGACAACGAAAGCCGAGGAGACTTACAGACAGTTAAAGATTAGTTAAACGGATACTCCACCAAAAAATGAAAATTCTGTCATCATTTACTCACCCTCAAGTTGTTGCAAACCTGTATGAGTTTCTTTCTTCTGCTGAACACAAAGGAAGATATTTTGAAGAACAATTGGAACCAAACAGTTGTTAAGCAGAAGAAAGGAACTTTGCAACAACTTGAGGGTGAGTAAATGATGACAGAATTTTCATTTTTGGGTGGAGTATCCTTTTAATGAGTTGATTTATCCGGGGGTTTTGGGTTGTGAGGAATCTGCAATCTTTGACCCAGTTTGTTTGCTAGTTTCCAAGGCTGCAATATGCTGTTTTTCCTGCCAGCTGGCATCTCAGGTTACCGAAATACTATTGGATGAACTGGCAGTGGGTGAGATCACACGGACCAAAACAAAAAACCGACTGATAATATGGAACGTGTAAAATAATAGGTAAAACAACTGGCTGTGTAAGTGTTTTTTAGAGAAACAGGTATGTGAACTTAGCATGTTACCTAAATATCTGAAAATATATGTGTTCATATTATGTTTGTTTTTTTTGTTTTTTTGCTTTAGTAGAGTAAAAACATTACATAAAACACCTTTAAAATATGGGTGTAGTGGGTGGGGTCATTACAAGCAAAATGACTAAATGATTTGCTGTCTCCTTTACTAACCACTCATTTTTCCTTTCTCCTTAGTGCTGGCTACAATATACAACTGCATGACTGGAGCCAACTGGATCTCTAGACGAAGACTCTTCATATCAGCAATAATGAAGGAGGAAGAGGGCTGGAAGATGCTCACAGGACCTGGGACAACAAAGTGTGAGGTTAAGATACAAAACAGAACATCTAGGCAACAGTGCCTTTTGTTAATGTTAATATACTTACATGATTTATACAATTGTAAAAGAAAAAAACATGAAAAAAGGCAATTAATTATGTTTAATTTTTAATGTCAAATGCTTATAATAGAACAATTATCCATTTTGGACAACACACCTCCGGTAACAGGAAGCTTAAATGGGCTGTTTCCATTCAGTGTCACAACTCCAGTGGAGGAAAAACTAAACTAATATGCAAAACAACAAAAAACAAAATATTTAATGTAATTGCATCTTAAACAACAATTATGCAGGTTTGTTTTTTGTGTGCCATTCTGAGCAAAGACAATATTCACTGCTTTGAATAGTTGTTTTAAATTTTGAATGAAGAAATAATGCAACAGTCATTAAAAAAAGGTAAAATAAACCTTGTACTTACAGTGGTCCCCGAGATGACAAGGGTCACTGAATTTAGACATGTGTCTGTTCGGGCCGGATCACACTTTTCCAGATTTCCCACAACAGCAATATCACTGTCATCAGAGTGCTAGGATAAAAAAGGACTGTAAGAACCTCCAAATTATATTGTGTGTATTGTTTTCAGGGGCATAACGTCCCCACTTTCCTGATTCTTATATACTAAACCATATGAATAAAAGTACAGGGGAAGACTTTCATTGATCTCGCCCTGACAGAAAATATCTGTGGATCATCTGATATCCTGACAGACCTTAGTGAGGATGTAGTCACAGTTCCCGCTGAAGGTGAAGCTCTTTCCATCATAAGTGGTGAGGTGAGACCCTCCCACAACAGAGCAGATTCCGGGACATTCCAGGTGTTTACAGGTCCAGTGTCCCGCGTCACACACACTGACAAATACCACAGCAGTGTTAGCATGGGGAAATGTATGAAGGAATTTAATTGTGACTTAAACATTTAAATTAAAGTTTACCATTCCTGACAAGCTTGTTGATAAGACTCTCCTGATCGATATAGTGTGCCATTGTGATCACATGGGCACTGGTTCACAGGAACACATCCACTCTGACCAATGTCGTCTTCAACGGTGCCTTTACAAAAAGAAAGCATGACAATTGAGCAAGTATTTCCTTGGGCGTCAAAAGTATTTTTTGAGACCAGATGAGTTAAAGGGTTAGTTCACCCAAAAATGAAAATTCGGTCAGTATTTACTCACCCTCATGTTGTTCCAAACCTCTATGTATTTATTTGTTCTGCTGAACACAAAGGAAGATATTTGGAAGAATTGACTACCATGGGGAATAAGATCTGTTTGATTAAAACATTCTTCCAAATATCTTCCTTTGTGTTCAGCAGAACAAATAAACACATAGAGGTTTGAAACAACATGAGGGTGAGTAAATACTGACAGAATTTTCATTTTTTGGGTGAACTAACCCTTTAATTTAGAGTCTTGTACATGCTGGCATTTATTGATTACACTACCGTTCAAAAGTCTGGGGTCAGTAAGAAAAATAAATGTGTACTTTTATTAAACAAGGATGTATTAAATTAAGAAAAATGACAGTAAAGACATTTATAATGTTACCATATATTTCTATTCCAAATAAATGTTGTTCTTTTTATTTTTATATAAATATAAAATATGATATTTATCGAAGAATACAATAAAAGTAATTGTAACAATTGCATTTTAAAATATTACTATTTTACTGTTTTTTAATTTTTTTTAAAAGCAGCCTTGGTGAGCATAAGAAACTTCTTCAAAAACATTTAAAAATTTTACTGACCCAAACCTTTTAAATAGAAGAATATTTGAAACAAAATCATCAAATAAAAAATTTAATTATAAATTGTACCTTCAGGGCAGAAACAGCCGTCCACACAGTGTTCGTTACACATTAGACTTGTGTTTGGATCTTTGCAGGTGTTCTTACACGGACTTCCACACTCCAAGTATTGCATGTTTAGAGGACATGTCTTTGCTGCTCCACAGAAGAACATATAAAAGCATAACAAAATTGTTCCTCAAGATAATTCATTTGTTTTTTTGTTTTATTTTAGGATATTTTGAGTGTCTTCTTCAAAAGCTTAATTTATTTATAATAAATAAATAAAATAATTACATTCTTGGGTGAACTGTTCCCTTAAGTTAAATTTTTCTCTCCATCATAACTAATGTCATGTTCCAGAACTGATACTCACGGCAGAGCTGGTCTGTCCTCCATGTTCCTGGATTTCCTCCAGCATGTGTGCACTGTCGTGAAATCTCCGTGAGTGTGTTGCAGAGACAGTCGTGATTGCCGTAACATTGACACAGGTCGTTCACACAGGCCTCTTCAAATGAACCCATGTTCATCACATTGTAACAGTCGCTAAACCCTGGACTGCTGAGATACTGCTGGCAAACACTTGTCTGGGACAATCAGAAAACACTTATAATTTAAAATAACATTCTCTTTTTTTTCTTATACACTTAGATATATATCAGTTAATATTAGTACATATTTTCCAATCAGTAATTGATAAACAATTAAAAAATAAGTATTCATTGTTTGCACTTTAAGTAATTAAATTCAGGCACACCTCCAAAATCTGTTAAAATAATAGCAACAACTTTAGTTTTGTATCACATTACCTGGTTTGTGCATTGATCCTTAGGGTGGATTATGATGCCATCACAAGATTCAGATTGATCCACTTTCCATTTGTCCACATTAAAACCTATAAAAATTAAATGTTTGGATGTCATATATTAAAATATGATTCGTTTTGATTACTTTTGATTTAATCAAAGTTAAGTTTTACCCTTCTCAACTGAATCATCATCCTGGTTGCCATTGTTTCGACAGAGTCCACAGGTCTTGCCTAGATACTTTTCTGAAAGTTCAATCTAGGGAACATCATATTGTAAAATATATGATTATTGGATGGTCAGGCCTTATTTGCCTATGTCACAAATATAGGTAACACTTAAATTTCCATTGTCCACTTTAGACATTACTATAGGTAACTTTAAGAATGACCCCCAGCATATATGCCACTGACTATATAAGTAACTTTTCAAGGACATTCTATTAAACCTAACCCTAATTATAAACTTAAACAAAACAAAAAAAAAACAGATATAAGACAGTAGCTGTATACTGTATATGAACAGAGAAAAAGTATACCAATAAAGATTGGTCCTTCTCCCAAAAGACAGTCACTCCTTGTTTGTTAGAGATCTTAACACTTGATGGGCTCAGCTGGACTGTTATTCCATTCATATAGGTTGAATTAAACAACCTGTTAGAGAAAGAAAAAAATCATCATTCAACATAAGAAAGCAATATTTGTTTTTAGAGTTTAGACTACAAGACATCTGGATGCAGTATTAAATTTAGATTAAAAAAAGACTCACTCTTCGTTGTCCATGGTGATCTTGTTGTTAGTAAGTTCAATGACTGTGCCCTGCAGATGTACTTTGATTTTGTTGAAGGTGATTGAGTTATTTACAATCTCTCTTTTCATCTTAATGTTAAAATCAGAACTATCCAGGCTGTCACACATCACCGCCAGAATGTAGTAGCACGTGTCTGGCACTTGAAAGAAATGACCATCAAATGTCTTGAAGTGGAAATTTCCCCATGTGCTGCAGATCGTGGACTGATGATCAGGATTTGGGTGTTCTAAATCAAGAGAGAAAGTTTTAAAAATGTGTGATCTATACTGAATCCTAAACTGACGCTGAAAAGGCAGTTTCAGTTAAACAATTTTTTTGGTTGCATACCTCCAGTTGTGATTCTCAAGTCAGGGAACACTAAAAATAGAAGACAAACAGAAAAGTTTATTATTTATGCCTTTAGATTATATTTTTCTTTTTCATTGAATGCTGATGATACCCATCTCTATTTGCCTTCAAAGCCTAATTCAACACTACCTTCTTCTTCTCTTTTGGTTTGTGTATTAAAACTAAATCATTATTTACATGTAATTATTTTGTAAACAATTTCTTAAGTTTAACAGTGAGACAACTGGGATTAAACTAGTAGGCACTAAATCAAAATTGAAAAATTGTGAAAATATTACACTGACTTGACAACTCTGTTGTTTCTCCTTCCCTTCAGGTTAAGAGTCCCAATGCCTCAGATCTTTTAATTCTTAATTCTTAGATCACATCTTAAAACCCATCTTTTTTATTATTATTATTATTATTTTGTTTTATTATTATCATTTATACACTAAATCAAATACTTATTTGTAGAATTGAGTAATAGTTAATCAAATTAACATTCTAATTAATTCTAATTTGTACAATTTAATTAATAATATTGCTTGTAATATGTTGCCACAATTTTATTGATTAGATAAAGCACAAACAAATACTAATATTTGTTTAATGTTTTTTCAACTTCTTATAAATAAATAATGATCTCCCTTGATCGCTGAAAATAATGCATTCATTTCCCCTACAAATACTTCATTGAAAATTTACATGAAAATTCTCCTAATTAAATTCCCTATATTAAATTACAAACATAAAATGAAATATTTACCAGTTACTGTTCCGTCCATTACAGGATCTAGTGTAGCATGCAGATAATCCATCATAGTTGAATCTTTAAACATAAAAAGACAGAAACATACAGTATTTACAACAATATTGTGCATTGTAAAATGAGAACAAAAAAAAAATAAAAATATTCAGCTCACCTGCTTGTATCGTCTGCAACCCCACCAGTAAAACGACCCATCGGAGCATCCACATCTGGGACATTTTTACAGTTCCCATGTAGAAAACAACCATGCTCAAGAGCTAATGTGAGGCATCGGTTAGAACTTTTCCTTTTATAGTGAATTTTATCTTTCCTTGGAAGAATGTCATTTGTGAACAGAAGGTGGAACCCATCTTATGCATTACCATGGGATCTTTTAGCCAAATAAATGCCCTATAGCTGTTTTGAGAATCAACATCATTCATGCAAATATTGATGGTGAGAATAATTGTGTCACTGACAAAACCGCATTCATCTCCATCATATCAAACTAAACAAGGATGTGAGGGATGTAACTGTTTTCTAAAGAACTATTAAGTCTTTTACATTTACATCATGTAACATAAAAAAATTAAATGGTTTAATTTGTTTAGCAAATGTAATTCCTTCAGTTATTTTCATGCTTAATTATGCCTGTTAAAATTTAGCCTCTGTTATTTTCACTCTTCATTCTATTGCTATATACACAGGGCATATTTAGAGCAGTTTCAGCAGGGCTCAATGCTAAGGATTTTTTTTACTGGCCAGGTTGGGTCTCTGGTTCAAGTGTTTAGATACCAGTGAAATATCACAATTCTCTATTACAATTTTGATATTGATACTACAGCAAAAACTACTAGCCTAATTAATGTAAAAAAAAGAAAGAAATTGAAAGACAAGTAAACGGTCAGTAATAAAATTAGAACAAATAATCCAATTACAAATAACTAGTTTCAGGTTTGAATAAAGTAATCAAATGTAAAATGAAATGAAATAGTCAAATCTTTATTTAAGTTATACAAAAGTCTTAAGTCAAGAGCACTGTTGTTTGAATAACACTAAGAACATAGCAGTGGGTTTATCAAGCCGCTGTCCTGTTAAGACCGAACACATGGATCAAATATACTCTTACATATGCATTTTGTCAACTGTTTACATTCACTTAAGACATCACCAACTATGTTTGTATTCTCGCAAAGAAGGGAGTTTTTACATCATTTTGTGTGAATTTGTCAATTCAATTGCAAGAAGATGTGAAAGAGAATTCAATGCAGTATTCATGCTCTGGGTGTCAGGTGTGTGATAGAAGGAACAGGGACTCAATCGCAGAAGAAATAATGGGCTTTATTAATAAAAATAAAAACACAAACAAAAACTACCCAGTGGGGGTAAACAAGACAGCAAGACTTGGGAAAAATGATCTACCTGGGGCCTGTACCGTGATGTTGAACAAACTCAGGGTTGCATGACTAGCTTCGAGTTAACCAAACCAAACCAATCCAACCAGGCTTTGTTGGTACCATCATGCTGATCATCAACTTTCTTTGTCAATTCAGACTTTAATCTTGAGTTTAGGAGTTTAGGTGTGACATAAGTAGCAAACAGCCAATCACATGCTGAGAAAGAGTGAAACTCATTTAAAACTCATTGAAATTAATTTCTCGCAAGAGAAGTAGCGCAATTCACTTATTAATTAAAAGTATTAAACTATTAAGAATTTAAACAAATTTACACGGCAAGAAAATAGCCGTCTATGAAAGAGGACAACTAAAAAAAAGTCTCATTACTCTATATCAGTGCAAGTAAAAGTTGTGAAGTTAGTTTAAACAGTTAATAAAGGTATAGAGAAAATTTTGAACATTTAAGCTCACATGTCCTTTTATAGCTTAATTTATTGATTCTAAAGTGTATATTACCTTTATATATAATACGCATTCATTTAAAATCTGAGTGATCATAATTGATGAACTGAAATTGTACATGTGAGATCATTTAAGGGTATAATAATTACAGAAACAATTTCTAAATCATACAAATTTATTTACTAAAAGCCATGATTTTGTCTTTTAAAATCATTTGCTGTGTAGTGACCTTTAATTTGGAGTGGAAACAGGTGGAGTGACTTTATCACGTCAGACATGTGTCACTTTGCTCACAGCTGGTTAGCCGTGGAGCGTAAGTTACTATGGCGATGAACACTGCTAAAAGCCAAACCACTTTCATGGTACCTAAAACCCAGGGTTGGCACAAACTGAACTGAAACATAGCTGGCTAGCCACCTAAACTGGCTTCATGGTATAGGCCCCTGGACACAAGGGGTCAATTCGACTACGATCCAGCACAGCACTGCAAACACTGGGAGAATAACTAGGGAGAGCAGGGGCCCGTTTCAATAAGGAGGTTCAACCAACTCTAGAACATGACATGAAAGCACACAGCACGGCCAGTGGAAAACACAAGCTGCGTGCTACACAGTACAAGACAAAACACACGTCATGAAAGCACGCGTCCGATGTAAATAAACACTAACCGCGTAATACACAGTGACAGAACACAATACTCACAGACAGAAGGGCATATACTTTCTGAGCGAACTTGAAACCCCATGCTCACACGAGAACATCCTGTGCGCACATAACAGAATACAAACACGTGGAGCATGAATGTCCGAAACCTGTCACAGAACCAATGCCAAACTAGATCGAAGTGCCGGGATATTCATGGCCACTCCATGGTTTTTTGACCACTGATAGAATATGATTTCTGATTTAAATGTTGATTTACTGTTTCTTATTTATGCAATGCTTTGCTATTGAATTGTTTAATCTACTGTAAGATCTATATCTTGTTTCATACACATGTTCCTTGCTTTTTTTTTACATTGCGAGCAAAGAAACAATGTTTGTTATTATCAACGCACATGCCAATTACAAATATTACATTAAATGTAGGCTATTTACACAGACAGTGTGATAGTATTAAACAGACCTACCTCCCAAAAGACAACCTGTTCATGTTTGTTAGAGATCGAAATATTTGACAGAATTCCAGACTTGCAGGATGCATTACTATTAAAATCCTGTAGGCTATTATCCTGTAGGTAGGCTGTAGGCTATTGCAAATAAATATTTTTTCCATGTAATTTGGAAATTTAGTCTTCAATCTACTGCTAAAGATTGGTAGGAATTCTGATGTTCTCCCACAGTGAACATTTTTAATTACAGGATACAAAGTCAAAATGCCGACAAATAATATTCAGGGGCGCAACTACCCAGTGTCAGAGGGGTATGCAACAACAATCCCCCCCACCCCCCAGGGAAAATGAATTTTTGCCCCCCGTGTCAGGGTCCAAATTAAACAAAGACAATTACAAACCTCTTTTTGTTAATGTCTTTCTACATTACACTACTAGGCCTACATAATAGATGATATGCACTGAAAAATAAAGGAAACTTTCATAATTAGTTTTGTACTAATTTCTATACTTGAAAGATATAGCTAAGCACATAATGACATGTTTCATGGGCCAGTGTGTCAGAAAAAAATAACAGATTTTTTTTTTTTTTTTTGGTTGAAAACCAATGCAATAGCTACACTGTCTGGCACTAACCCAGCGCCGCCAATTAAGCAAAAAAGAAAAACAAAAACGAATGGGCCGCCAATGTATGAGTTTTATGGGCCGTTAAGACAAGAAAAAAGTATGAGATGTAACGTTAGGCTAATGGTAACGGCCGAAAAAGCACGTTGGCCCACCGGGAATTTCCCGGTCGTCCTGCATGGCCACAGAGTTACATGCTTGGATGTCACAGTTTAAATCCTACCTGTTGGCTGTCAGTATGCAGTTATTTACCTGCTGTCGCATCAATTGACACGCCATCTCCTTTTCTCTCTTTCTTTTTCTATTTTCAGCCCCACCGCATTTTGTTTTATCCATCTTTTTCGACGACAACTCACTGACTACTCGTACCTGCTGTCCTGCTCACTCAGCGCTCACGGCCATGCCCATCCCCCCCAAATGAGGGCGCCTACTCTAGCCTGTTAGTCCTCTAAAATTTTAGATAACATTAAAGAAATGCAGAAATTATTTAGAAACGCACAGCTACATATAGAAATGCAATAGGCTATATATTTTAATTAAAAAAAAATTTTACCATCGCTTTGGCGCCCCCCATGGTGCTATGCGCCCATTGCGCCGCCCATTGCACCCACTTTTTGTGCCACTGATAATATTCCATGACATATCAGTAACTGAAGACTTGTCATTTAGCCAACTAAAAGATCAGCAATTGTGTTGTTACTATAATGACACAAAATATACCTATAGGCTACACTATATTGGTGGACAAACGCAGTGCACATCACAATGACAGTTGGTTGATTTTCACTCTCCACTTCCTGTGAAGTGATTGATGTTCCCTTATTCCCTACGCCATTTGAAATGCCCATCGAACTGAACATGTTCGTTCCCTTCAGATTGGAATATAGTTTATACTCTTTACTATTTAAAGAAATGGGCCATGGTGCACATATTTAGACCATTTGTGAACCCTGTTTTGTATTCAGACAGTTCAAAGGCCGGGACACACCAAGCCGGCGGTCGGTCGTCGGTGAGTGTGTGTTGGGGTGGTCTTTGCAGTGTGTTTCACTCGTCGACCTTCGTCGGGCTCACGTGGACAACAGTTTGCCCTATTCAGCATGTTGAATTGATGTCGGGCCATCGGTGAGAGTGGGAACGCACATGCAAGTTTGCAGTCGGCTTTAGTCTGTGCTGTGTTTTAGAGAGCTGTGTGTAGCCCCCCATCAGAGACCATTCTTAAGACTTGTGTTTGAGGGGGTGGCATACCAATATACTTCAGGTTGGACTCTCTATAGCTCTGCGTACTTTTACGAAGTATGTAAATTCGACTCTCTCCCCTCTAGGCTGAATGGAATTTGCATACTCAATTATCTTGACGACTAGCTGCTCATAGGCCAGTCAAGTCCAGCTCCTCAGTAATCTGAACGAGTTGGGCTTCAGGGTCAATTTTGGCATGAGCTTGCTGCTTCTCAACAAATTTCGTTCCTAGGAACTGTCTTCGACTCTACCCAAATAAAGGCTTGGCTCTCACAAGAGCGTGCCTTGAAAGTCAGGAGCAACGCAATTTAACGGAATAAAACGGAATTTATCGAGCATCCTTACACCTTCACCGGAAATACCGCCGTGCATAGAGCCCATTGAGTCGCCATCACGGAACAGGGGAGCCTCTCCTCTTTAATGCATAAGCGTCCATATACTAGGCAAAGGTCTAACGGAAATAAAATCACCATAAATCGTCATGAATGCGATTTTCACTGCTGATGTTGTCACAGTGCATGCTGACTGAACTTTATTTATTCTTTTAAGATTGGAACTTATATGGTGCATTAGAGACAAGCCAGAATTGACTTGATGCTTGGGGACAAAGAGAACTCAAAAGTTTGTATCATTTTCAGTGTGAAGGCAATTGAACGGAAGACCGTATTTCATGCAATAAATGTTTCAAAAATAATTTTACATCTATGACATAAACTATATAAAGACCTCTGCTCCCATTATAATAAAGAAGTTCCTTCAACACATTGCTGCCTCATTAAGAACTTTGATCATAATCATTAGGTCTAGCAGTCAACATATTTGTATTGCTTAAAGTAGGCCTATGTTTACTACACATCAATACAGTGTATAGTTTAAACCTCTTAATAAAGTTATTTTTGTCTTGAAGGAATTCATTTTATGAATTTGTGTATTCTTCAAATATATTTTTGTGTATATTTATATAGGGTTTGAATTTAATATTTGTACTGAACGCTTTTGTGTAGGACATTTAGTGTTCATTTTGAATTTTGTGTGCTGTATGTGGGCTACATGTTTGATGTATACTTAATCCATGTACATTTTTATTTAGGTTTTAAATATAGGTTTTGAGTGTGCAAGTACACATTTGTAGGTTTTGAATTTATTATGTGTGCTGTACATTTCTGTACATCAATACATAAGCTCAACATATCGGCCTACAAAACAGTGGCACATTACATATTAGAATTTAAATAACTCGTTGAAGGATTATAATATATTGACTAAAAGAAATGCACTACATGATTAATAAACCATTAAGAATCTGATTTGGAGAAAGATTAAGAGTAGACAGACAAAACATTGACCGTTGACAAAGAGACAACATGAAGTCCTCCTGCAGGGGGCGTGTGGAGGCTCAGAAACCGACACGCATTCAAATTACATTTTTTTTTTTGCCTCAAAAGACATATTTTACAATATAATTGAAGTCTTATAAACATTATTAATGCCGAGTACTGGTGACTGACATAAATGTTGAAAACCGACCAAAAACCATCTTAAAGCAACTGCTTTTTTGTTCAGTAGACAATGAATTTAAAATTATCTGTAATGAATTTAAAATATTTGTTGCCGAATAAACATAGGCCTTTGAGAAATATTATTTAATTGTTCAACCTTGACACAAGGCCGGCCCTTTTATTTAAGACGGTTTGTTCATATTCCCATGTTCAAATTCCATTCTACCAACTAATTTTCTTTAGCTTTCCCATCATGCTTTGTGTGGAGTTAAGCGGAAGTGTTCACTTTTATGTGCTTATTCAAACGTTCGCATTAATGTTCTTGAGAATTTTAGCGTTGTTTGTGAAAAGTCAGTATTAATGGGTAAGTCAGGAAATGTGGGTTCTAATGTCGCTCTTAGTTGCAGTCAATGTTTATTTAAATAAATTAATGTTTGCCACTTCGTTTAACCGGAATTATTTAAATAAACTTGCAAAACCTTTCGATATGTAAACTTACACTTTGTAAGCTCCTATGTTCCATTTATTTTGCTGTAGCGTGGTGGACTCGTGGTTTGACTCGTATTATTATTATTATTATTATATGCGTTATTTACTGTAATCATACATACATTTTACTTTATGATCTTGAGTGAGTAAAACATTCAAATCGAGCATTAAACTTTTTTTTTCATAGATGCATATATGTAGCCTAGTCATTGATCTTCTAGATTTTGCTTGCATGTGCTGTGCATTTAAGTTTTATGCATGCATTTATTACTTGTTTTTTTTTTTTTTTTTTTGCATGCATGCATGCATTTATGTATCCATGCGTTTAATTTAATCCCTACGAATTTAGGTCCTTTTGCATTTATGTCCAATATTGATTTGTTCATCAGAGCACAATGACAGATGCTCTCGGGAGGTGGATGGAGACAGTTGTGGATCCTCCACCGCAGCTTCACCGGAGATGGACCGAAACCCGTCGCCTCCACCCGAGGAAGATGAGACTGAGGCCGGTGAAGAGGCGGACGCCATCGGGGAGACGGTGTACAGCAAACACTGGCTCTTCAGCACCCTGACCCGACTTATTCATGTACAGTATGCTAGACTTCCGTATCATTGGAATACAGTAACAAGCGACATTAATCATATACATGTTTAGATATGTAATTTGTGTTTGATTAAAACATGTACTTTATGATTACTTTTTATGATTTTATGAAATTACATATTTTCACCCCTTTCATACAGTGCTGAATAGTAACTGATTATATGTTATCTGTTTTACATAATCAGAATCCAAATATTAATTACTTATTAAATTATTTTAAAATACTTATTAATATACTCATAATCAGAATACTTAATATTCACAAAATGGAAGTAAATTATTGAGAATTTATCAATTCTACCTAATGCTTCTCTTTAATCATTTAAATGTTCCTTTCTCGAAGTTTTGTGGAATTGCACACACAGACCAGCCACCCATAATTGCATGAAAAGTTGAGAGGCCACACAGCATAAACAATAATTTACAATAAACATAATTATAGTATTATTATAATTTTACTATACAGTCTCTAACTAACATGTAATTTATTTAAGCCATAAAATAAACTTATTAATGAGCTACACTACACAAAAAGATTTTTTCAATATTTTCAGCACATTTTATAATTACCCAAAAAATCAAACATAGTTAACCCCTCTCACACATTATCACATCCGTTAAAAACTTAGGCTGGCTGTTGGTTGGTATATTAGATCTAAAAACATGGACATAACGCAGTCATGGGCATCAATCATTTCACTGAATACCTGCTGGCTAAGAAATAAATAATCATTACCTTATGATCCATTTATTTTTAAATCCAGATAATTTGAATATCATGACAATGTGCACAATACATGGTAGCATTTACGAAAAGCAGAAGTCCAGCGAGTACATGCATCACCTGGAAAAAAGCACACTATCAGATGTTTTGACTTACATCATTGTTATCCGAGAAGAGGGGGAAATTGACGGCCTAATCCCCTTCAACATGATGTCTGTCAGAGACGATAACGTACATAAAACATAATGCATACTCATGGGATTTATAAATTTGTGCGTCACTCGCTGAAATTTAATCAGAATGATCTGAAGTGAAATACTTTAAATACCATGCTAAAGAGAATAAACGGGCATCATTGTTGTGTAAACGGCAGTCCAATTGAAAAACTTCAAAAACATCTTGAGATGAGCCCATGTAGTCATCGAATCTGACTCTCATATGCTGTTAGCCTTGTTAGGTGATTTTTTTTTTTTTTTTCTCCGCCCACACACTTTTTGATCGGGAAGTTTGGGCTGGACTCGATCCATTGAGGAGTAATTATGGTCGGTTCAGAAATGGTCAGGCCAATCAAATTGCCTGGGCGGGCTTTATACGATGATGGACAGATGATCTGCAGTTACGTAATCATCACGTCATCAAGCTTATTTCTTTCAAAAATGCTTTTCGTGTTTGCGAGTACTCCGCGAATCCTTATATTCTTTTTGCAACACCGGCAAAGATCGTTAACACTCATTATTTTTTTAAAGGGTTCATGGCCTTTTTTAAAAATTTTATTATATTGTTGTCTGAGGTCAACTTATGACATTCGCTTGGTTTTTGCATTCAAAAACATTAAAATGAATAAGTAATGGGCTATTTTCTACAGTAGTTTTGAGCCTAGCTCAAAACGCTCGGTTTTTATGAGCGTCTCGCACTTAAAGGGCTAGTTCACCCAAAACTGAAAATTAAGTCATTAATTACTCACCCCCATGCTGTACCAACCCCGTAAGACCTCCGTTCGTCTTCGGAAAACAAATGAAGATATTTTTGATTAAATTTGAGAGATGGATCACTACCACATAGGCACCCTAAGGGATTGAAACTTGACGGCCCAGAAAGTCAATGAAGAAAATGTTTAAATATTCCATGTTGTGACAACAGTGGCTCAACTATAAGTTTTTGGCATTCAAAGATGAGTTTTAGGGGATAAAATGATTGACTACAAGGGGACTTTAATGATTTAATTGTCCTATGATTTAATTGCATGTTGAACAACATTATTACCTTATAGATGGTGACAGAACAAGAAAGTAGGCCAAATGATTGTTCCATGGAACTGACGGATGATCTGGAAGAGGATTTGTGTAAAGTATGGGACATGGCAATGGATAAGGTAAACTGTAACACACTGCATTCAACACCCTCCTCGATGGCCACCGTCTACAATGTGTTCCAAATTATTATGCAAGTGACAAATTAGTAGGATTTTAGTACAATTGAGACAATTGAGTTTTTTCTCCAGCTTGCATGGAGAGGTTCTTGAGACTCCGGAGACAGTAGCATCAAATACCTGTTTGCCGCTTAACAGTGTTTTTTTTTCTTTTCTTTTTTTTATTCATTTGTTTGACAGAAACATCCCTTAATAAGCCTTTATTTTAAAAAATATTAGTTTATATGCGTTTTGTGGGACATTGTTTCATGCTTTTCATCTTCCGAAAGATCTTTCTTCCTCCCCATATTGTATAAGAATTGTGATTTGCTTAATAATGTGGAACAACCTCTTCAAAGGGATAGTTCACCCAAAAAAGAAAATGTTGTAACCGGTACTTGCATTACTACAAGTTGTTTCAAACCTATATGAGTTTATTTCTCACAAAAGAAGATATTTTGAAGAATGTTGGTAACCAGACAGGTGACGGCACCCATTGACATCCATAGTAGGAAAAAAACTATGGAAGTCAATGGGTGCCGTCAGTTGTCAGATGTTTTTAAATTCATACTGGTTTGGAACAAAAGAAGGGTGAGTAAAAGACAAAATTAAATGTTATCTCTACGTTTTACATTTACATGTACCTAAGAACACCTGGCTAACTACTTAACAAATCTGTCTAAGAATGATACCAGTTATCTATAAATATATGAAATCCATAATAATTCGGAACACAGTGTATACACATTACATGCTTTTTCTCTCAAGGACGTGGCTATATTTCTTCAAGAGTTCAAGGCTCCAGACATCTTGCTGGGTGTGATCGCAAAGTCACGCAGTCCACGGCTCACTGTACGTTGTTTGACCACTGTTCTGTTACTTCCCTACATGCTGTTTTTGCTGAATTATATATCATATTTTCCTTGCTGCTTGCTTATGACTTCATATAATTACACAGATCGTTTGTTACAGGAAATCTGTGTTGGAATTCTGGGTAATATGGCCTGTTTCCATGACTCATGTGTCTTTCTCAGCCAGAACTCTGACTTGGGGTGAGATGTATACACACACACAGAGAGAGAGAGAAAGAGAGAGAGGATCTTTTTCCCTTTCTGTTTCTCTTCAGATTAATTAAATATTTACAAAACTAGTTTTGTGAATAGCCTACAGTACTTCTAACTAGGCTATGTTAAATGAAACCATGTCTGACATGTTCTCTGTATATCTCAGCGCTGTGTTACTTCTGCTTCTCGGAGACAATGACCCACCTACACTCTTGGAAACTTGCAGGTCAGTTTTGATGAAGCCCTGTTTGCACATTTCTCAATTCTTGACGCATTAGACTTTCTCTGAATGGCGGTGTGTGTCTTTTTCAGGCTTCTGCTAACATGCATGTCTCAGCCTGATGTCTCCCCGCTGTGGCTAGAGAGGATACAGCAGCAGCCCGCAGTGTGTGGCAGTCTGTGTTTCATCATGAGCAGCTCCACCAATGGTCAGTGATGATTAATGACGTTGCTAATGGCGCTTTCAATGAATAGGGCAAAAAAAGGTTTTCATTTAGTTTTTTAGTTTTTTCAGGTTTTTTTTCTATTGCAGTAAACATCAAATAAACATGTAAAACGTATCGTATATTATATATTTATGTTAATTTACATGTGTGTGTTTTGTATGGTTTTTAGCAATAAACATTAAATATGTTTTCATTTGTTTTTACGTAATTTAAAATTAATTAAAATTTTTAGCTGCCATTTCTCAACTCGAGTGTCACATGGTCCTTCAGAAGAGATCATGTAATAAACATTATTTATATTAATAATATTTTAAACATTTTAAAATATTATTATTATTATTATTTTTTTTTTCGTTTAAGCATTACACTTTAAATAAACATATTAAATTATGAGCTTGTTTTATGAACTATTATTTATTTTCTTATTTTTGTCAGTTTTTTTTTTAGAAATAAACATTTAAAATAATAACTATAATTAACTTTTTTATTTATTTAAATGTGTGTGTTTTTTTATTTTTGTTTGTTTTTAAGCAATAAAAATTAAATAAACCTATTAAATTATTAACTAACATATATATATTTTTTTTTTCCTGAACTTTTTTCACTTACTAGTCTGGGACTTAACATTTATATTTTCTACAAATTTAAGGAAATAATTGTTTGATTCTTTTTCTTACTATAACTTAATATAACTAATTAATATATTTTGCCCATTTTTAAATTGTTCATATTTAATATATGAAATAATATATAATAAAGTTAATATTTTAAAAAAAATAGATTACCACTAAAGTATCTCTCTCTCTCTCTGCAGTGGATTTGCTGGTTAAGGTTGGGGAGCTGGTGGATAAGCTCTTTGATGAGGATGAGGAGATAATGAAGAGTTGGGTGTCCACCCCACCCAGCGAGAGTGACCCAAACAAGGACATACAGCAGGACATCGCGTCCTCTCTGCTTGAGGCCGCCACGCAGCTTAGGTGAGGCATATTAATTAAAGTCATGTGACCTTCTGCTCATCTGCCTGTCTGTCAGAGGTGTTTACCAACCTATTCATTCCTCTGTCTGCTGTTCCCCCTGGATTCACATCAATGTTCATTTTCAAAATATGAGTTAAGGGTTATTCAAATGTTTGTGTTGTAGGTCAGAGAGTCCAGATGCTCTTGAAGTGTATCTTCATTCTCTCCAGCTTCTCACTACAGTAGAAGAGGGCATGCAGGCTCTGGGTGAGACACACACACACACACACATAAATTGTCCCCAAGAAAATACACATGCTAAAAACTACACAATATTTTCAGGAATCATCATAAAGATGTTCATATATTTTTTAGATAAACTTAGATGTTCCTTCTCTGATAGTCTCTTATGCTAAAGGCTGCATTTATATTTGATCAAAAATACAGTAACAACAGTACTATTTGAAATCTTATTACAATTTTAAATAACTATTTCTATTTGAATATATTTTGAAATGATTTTTCAGCATTATTACTCTTTATTTTAAAAAATAAGAATAAATCGCGAGTAGATATGGAAGGTATGGTAATGATACGGGAAATATATATATATGGTAAAGATATGGTAAGAAATGGAGTTTAATATACAAAATCAAAAAAAGAATATTGAGAAAATAATGGAAAGGAAAAAGGTACAAAAAACTGCTACTTTTTCAGGATTTGACGAATTGAAAGTTATAAAAAACAGCATTTATTTCAAAGAAATCTTTTGTTGCATAACAATTTAATGCATGCTTATTTAATGAAAATTTTACAATTTTTTACATTTTACTTTTTTAATTTAATTTTTTTTTTACATTTTTATTAAGGTCTATGTCAAAAATGACACAATGTAATAAAAGTGATAAAAATGGATGTTTCTTTCTATTAAAAGATCTCACTTTAATTTTCGACTGCCGACGTAAAAGGTATGTGAAATTTGTGGCAATGTTTTAAAAGAAAATTCTTTGTCCTCAGTATCAGATGGAGCGTGTGGTCGTGCGGTGTGGACGTTTGTGTGTAAGATCTTGTGTGAGGATTTCTGTCAAGCGGACGACCCTCCTCTGATCCTGCAGGAGCAGAAAGCTCTCCTGGCCCCGGCACTAGCCCTGCTGTCTGCGTTACACTCCAGTCTGCAGATGGAGATCAGTACGAAACACACACTGAATAAATAACACATTGAATTCAAATTCATGGTAGGCAGTGTTGTTTGTTTAAGGTTTGTTATTTCAGGTTCAACGTCTGTTTATTCATCACAGGTGCAGAATTATTAGGAAGTCTTATCCGCATTCTGCAATTCAACACTGAATGCCTTCAGAGCCGGACAGCTGGAAACTCTGAATCAGAAGAGAGACAGAAAGAAGAGGAGAAACTAGTGGACGATGTGCAGCTCAAAGCTTTAGTCGAAACCACAGCGGAGTTCCTCTCAGTCGTCCTCATGGAACTGACTAAGGTGAAATTGCCAGCCATCCAGTTCTCATATATATTAATAAATGATTCAAATCTAACCTAAGATATATGTTACAGTATATAACCTTATAATATACTATATTACAGGGTTCTTTATGATCAAACTCACGCGAACCCTGATCTAACTCACTTACATGTCATATTCTAGTAACTCTGAAGACTTTGAGAAGCTTGTTCAGGGGCGGGAACTAAACTATGCGGGACAGTGGCCCTCCAGGACCGGATTTGAGGAACCTTGTTAAACTATAATAGAAGATAAATTAAATAAAAAAAAAATTCTATATTACTATATTACATTGGATTTATTTTAAAAATAAATTACATAATATTATAAAAGTGGTGTACAAAATATTAATAAATGATTAAATTTTTAATGTAAAGTATAAATTTAATTTCAAAATACTGCATGATATAAAGTAAATTTAAGAAATGAAATTTAAAGTGTAAGATGCATTGTGTCACACACTACATTACATTTTTGGAATGTAATTTCTACATTTGTAATTTGGAATAATATAATGAGGTACATGATGTAATATTAGCATTAGAATTTAATAACTTATTATTTTGTAAACTTGACATCTTTAAAAACTACTATATAGTAAAATCATTTTTGGAAAGAAATGATAATGAAAATAAATTATACTGCAACATATATATATATATATATATATATATATATATTTAATTTATATATGTTAAATATATATATACATACATACAAATATATACTATGTAAACACAAACTTTTATTTTGGGTGCGATTAATCGTTTGACAGCCCTAATTATATCATATAAAAATATTAAAATTGTGAAAATTCTCTTAAATCTTCAGGATCTTTTATCGTTGGTGGTCAAAGAAGGGCATCTGACCGAGAGAAGCTGCGTGTCTGCTGTTGCCACGCTTTTACCTCAACATATAACAGCTGTACGTTCTGCTCTTTCCTTTTTCATATTTGTCCTTTTCACTGCTCCCTAATGGCTCTGATCAGTCGTCTTTTCTCTTTCTACAGGTCCGGCGCCTGGTTGGCTTGTTGTCAGAGGTGGAACCGAAACTGGCAGACATTATAACAAAGGACTTTTCCATTTCATCCAACGTGTCAAGCTGAACTCGGCTGGACAAATCCAAAGAGTTCTTTAGCTCCAAGTTCTCAGACCTAAAAGACTGGAGACGATTCTTATATCCTTGTGAACGGACCTATCCATGGTTTAGATATTCATAGTAAAATGTTTAAATTGTGTATATTATTGTTTTGTTTGTATACACGGACATCTCGATTTAGTAAACATAACCTGTTTTGTACGTGTCCTGAAATAATCATTTTTATTACATTTTTTTATTTTAGTGAATTTCCATTCAATTCACACTAAAAGATTTCACATATTCCCGAAAGCTCACTCAAAGCTTTTAACACTAACTTCCAGCACACGATAGCGATCATGACGTGTTTTTTTACGCACACTCGTCTCCGTACGCTCGTGTTTACTGATGTTCCCTGCTCAAAACCCCCTTCAGGTGGCCCTCAAACGTGCGCGGTTGTGATCGCCTCCCTCATTTGCTTTCCAAATAGCCAGTGCCATCAGAACGAGGAGAAAGGGACTACTGCGCACTTCCCGCGTGTGTGTGACGCCAGCAGGAATATAGCAGCTCTTTAATTAAGAGTTGGGATTGATATGCAGAGCGCGCCGCATTCTTATGGAAATGTGGCGTGTAGGAGGAGGACCTGAGCTGCGATCTCGACATGGACTGAATGGAAAGGAGACGGAGGGCTAATTTTAACCATGTATGCGTGATTCCGAGCCCCTGGCTTTTGTTGTTTTTGAGGGAATCTTAAGTTGGCCTGAAAAGGCCAGATGCACTGATATACAAGGACTTTTGATTGACATGTCTGTTTCGAGCTTCACCTGAGGCAGATCTGACAAACCTCGGGGTGAAGAAGCACTTGGGTTGGTTTGATCCAGACCGCTGCATGTATGAGTGAACGCTCAACTTATACGAGTTGACGGAGGGCTGGTTTTGACGGAAGCGGTGCTGTTCAAGTAGAAGTGAAAACGTAAAAGATGATTGACAATCATCAAAGTTTTGATGACGTGCAAAATGACCTAAAATGGCAAAACTGCTTCCACAGTGCACACTAACTACCGGTAGCCTACTATGAGTAGATGTGTGTAATGGCCTGTGAAAATATACATTTGGGCCCAGTTTAAACCTCGTATTAAAATGCGTTTTGGTTAAATGAGGAAGACATTCCCGTTTACACCTGGTGTTTTAATGTGTCTCTTTTGTCCACTTTTGACCACTTCCGTCCTGATTTCTTGAGGGGAGGGTCTATGGGTGGGTAAATGTATGGGTTTTCGATAGAGCCTGAACGATTTATCGGCAGGCCGATATTGGGCATTTTCCAAACTATCGGTATCGGCAGTTATAATGGCCGATAAATGAATATTTCAAAAATAAAATAAAATGTTCCTCTGTTGTGACAAAAAAAAAATGCATTATCATCATTATTTTAGTTAAAACTCATAAATAACTACAATTAACTAATGTTAGGGAAATCTGTCAATGTTTTGTTGCCCGTTTCTGGAAAAAAAAATATATCGGCCGACAATATCGGATTTTAAAACCAACAAATATTTGTATCGGTATCGGCCTTCAAAATCTTTTAGCTCTAGTTTTCGATCTAAGTAAGCTTGCACAATTTACATGTAAACGCAAAAAGAGATGGCGGAAAAACATACGGAGAGTCGCAGATTTTGTTTCAGTCGCAAGACCAGCTGAACGCTGTGAGTGTGTGTTAGAAATTAGGAATGGTGAGAGAACATTGTGCTTGGTACATTTTTCATCTTTAAACCAAGATTTGAAGACTGAAAGTGGACATGCTCAAATAATTTACACCGCTTGTGATCGGATTGATGCAAACGCTTCTTAATACCAAGTAAAAATGGCTTTTTTATGGCTCTCTTTAAATGCGCACAAAACCCGAACCTCAAATGTGTCGCATTCAACAACTGAGCAATTTTATTTATGCATCAAGCAGAAACACTTTTAAGGGGGTGGAAAAGGAGTTTTAAATAAAATAATTTGGGGGAAAAATAATAATTTGGAGAAAAAGTCGACATCATTTACTTGCAGGTGCCGTTTCGTGTGATCATTTTTTTTTATTTGCTATTTTATTGTTCAAAAGTTTGGGGGTTAGTATGATTTTTGTTCTTTGGATGCATAAAATTGATCAAAAGTGACAGTAAAGACAAAATATATTCTCTATTTCAAGTAAATATTGTTACAATAATTTTACTTCAGCATAAGAGAATCAATTCAAAGACATTAATTAAACATCTTTAAAAGCCCAAACTTTTGAAAGGTAGAATACATTTTTACAGTGAACATGACATCATTCATTGGTGCATGTTTTTCCATTTTGTTGTCTTTATGACCTTTCATCAAAAAACCACTATCAAACAGAATCACTATCAAACATTTTGGCACGTAACCTGTTTTAATTTGGTTGTATAAAAAATCTATTTTGTAATTTGATTGGGGCAACTGCATAAATACAGCTAACATCACTGATCGCAAAGAACCCTAGTCAACCATGGTCATTATTTAGTGGTAGCCGCTTTATTATGGTTCATATAAATTCAGTGGCGTCTTTACGATTGATTACCTCAGAAATTCCGTGTGAATAGACAACTGCATTAGGTGAGAACTCGACAAAGCATGTCATTAAACATGAATGAGAGTCACGTGACCAACCAAACGTCGCCATTGTGCACTCTGGCACGTATACGTCTCATTTTTCACTCGTTCGTCCAGCTGCGTGTGCGTTCAGAGCCTCTCATCTGAGCCTCCTTCAGCTGCTGTTTATCTCTCCTGTCAACAGCAGCACAATGAAACTTTCTTTCGGTTCACTCTGGTTTTCCCAAAATAACTCTGATGCCATCTCATAGGCTACTTGATGGTCTGTCCCAACTGTCTAAAAATACAGTCTGTTATTATTTACTCACCCTCGTGTCGTTCCAAACCTATATGATGCTTTAGAATATATTTTGAGGAATGTATATTTTGAGGAAATCTTTCAATACAAGGACCACAAGGTTATAGAGAGAACAGCTTTCAAACTCAAAAAATGATTGAAAAAACGACTCATAAACAAAAAGTACCATAACTGTAGTCCATTGTCGGCTCATGCTAAATTCCAAATCTTTTAAAGCCATTTATGTGTGAAGAGCAGAAAAAATAATTAAATTATATTATAATTAATATAAATAATGAATATATAATTAATAATTATTTATTTAATGAATTAAATTAATTATAAGTTATTAAAAATTAATTATTGTTATTCACTGCTAATCTCAATTGTTTTTGCATTCGGATTAAGAAATGATGTATTGACGTCTCACACCCAGCACTAAACTAAATTTTGGTTAAATGAAACTCAATTAAACCAACCCTCTTTTATGTTTTTTAAGGTGTTTTTCAAAAATGTATTCTTTTATATACTTGAATGTCACTGGGAACACTTTTTTAATGTGTTTTTTTTTTTTACTATATTATTGATTCATACACACACACACAAACATATATATATGTGTGTGTGTGTGTTGTATTGTGTTATTTATAATATTTTTTTATTACACACACACACACACACACACACACACACATATATATATATATATATATATATACACATAGTTGTGTTTAGTATTAGTGTTACATTTTACTAATATATCACTGAAGCATATGTTGATGTACTGTGATAGATTGAACTTTATATTTAAACAAAATGTAAAAACCTATTTTAATCGTTCTTTTTTTAATCTCTTTCTTGCCATGAATATAGCTGGGGTAGCTAGCATGGCGTTAAACTATAAATAAACAATGTGATACATTATTTAGATATTTATTAAATTAATTACTTAAGTTTCCAACTAAATAATGACATAACTTGTTTTGTCGTGTTTGAAGTGGTTGCTTTAACACCATCCTCCCATTTCTATCTTTCTGTTTGCCTTTAAACTTGTTTATCTTGTACCTGACATGATAAGAAGTGTACAGAGGGAAGTGTCTTTTCAGTGTAAGGAAGCATTCAGGAACATTTTGATGTCTATCAGTAATGACAGCCCGTCTGCAAGAACGGAAACAGGGTCTGGTGAACTTGCGACCCTTCTAGCCTTTGAAATGTCAGAGTTGAGTGATTTCTCAGCCAGAACTTGACAGCCATTTAAAAGAAAAGTTCACACTGAATTTGCAGGCATGTTTGTGTGTGTATGATGTAACCAATGTCAGCCGATAGCATATGTTTTGTGTTTGTTCTGTCAGAGGTGGAGCTCTTCAAAATTATACTCTTCCAACACCAATGACGCACAAATGACTCGGTGTACGTGAATATAACTTGCTTGTGTACACATGATTTTGTTTGTCCTGAAAGTGCACTAGTAAAACTTTCAGTCATGGTGCTCAGTGCAAGCGCATTTATAATGTCCTGAATATTCTTGCTTCATAATTGTTGATTTAACTCATGTTCCTATTGTCCATGCCATACAGCAGGCCACTGGCAACTCATTTATAATGCAAAGCAGCTTTTCGCATAGAGCAGATGCCGTGGTCCAGTTCCTGGTGGAATCGCTTGGGAGTTTGCTTACCAGCTCAAGTCAAAACAGTTGTAATGTTGTTCATGAGAATTAATGGTTCTTTATAGGCATCAATGAAGAACAAAATATTTTTATAGTGGAAAAATGATCTTTAGATTCTTAGAATGTTCTTCAAATTAAAAAAATTATATGAACTCTTCAGTGAAAGGTTTTTAAGAAAACCAACAATGGTTCTTCAATGGAATCACTTCTAAAACCTCTGTTTGTTTGGAATCTTTTTTTTTTTTTGTATGATCCAATGATTACCACGCTCCAGTAATGTGTTTGTGTGTGTATTGTGTCCTCATGTGCACCGTGGAGTTGGTATCATAATTAAGATTAAGGCGGATCGCCAAGCTCAGGTATCACAAGTGTAAATCCCTTGATTGAATTGAACAGATGGGCCAGGTTATCAGTGAGGGGTCTGTTTAGGACGGACATGTTCTCTGTGCCACCTGCTAAGAGTACTCACCCACTTTTACTTCTCTACGCCTTCCTCTCTCTCTCACACACACTGTTGTGAAGTGGATTCTAATGATCTGCCTCGTCAAGGGATCCCAGAACATTTTCTGCAAACATTGTAAATGTATAATTGAATAAATTATATATTTATAATGAAATAAAAACATTTATAATGGTTGTTTACATTTGTTATTGTTGAAATGTTATGCGCTTTGTGAGTTGATGTAATTTAACGCCATCTATCTTGACGCTTGTAGATCTGCTCTGGCTGTTCAGACTTGCTCTAAACTTATATTCTGAATTATTTTCAGGGAAATGCACAGTTAAAGTAGTTCCAGGCAGGTCTTGACCGCATTACAGTTCCAATATCACTTCGCCAAATTACTTCAGTTATTTCAACAGATTACAACACCTGAAAAAAACAAAAAACCCACAATGGGATTGACCAAGCAAATAAGTATAGTAAACAATGGGATACAATATTTGCCACAAAAGTAAAAGCACCCACTCACCCACTCAAGCCCACACACATACAGCACGGACACACACTTGCACAGAAACGTGACAATGTGTAGTCAGCGCTGCTTTGACGACTTTTTCAGTAAAATAGTAGCGTTATACCAACGTAAAACTACATGAAATTGCTCCCTAGCGAGTTAACGGCTACAGGTTACAGTTGGTTACAGTTTTTCTATTTATATAGACTGCTGTTGAACACTTTTGAGAGACTGAGGTAACGTTAATGGGTGATTCTTCAACTATGGTACTCTTTGAGCTAGACAGTTTCAGAAAATAAAAACATGTCTACAAACAGTTTTTTAGTATCAGTTGGTTTCTCAATCTGTCTCGAAACCTTCCCTTAAGTTGGCTGCGATGATTTGTTTTGAATAATAAATATATATTGGCATTTTTATCTGACAGCCCAAGAAAACGGTAATTTCCATCACAAAGTAAAAACGTGTTTTGAAGGGAAACTAATTAAATATCTTCTGTAATAAATATATTTGATTAAATAGCTCACACATCTCTGATCAAATTTGCAATTTATTTATTTTTCAGAAATGTAACTGTAAAGATTTTACATTGTTGTTTACACTAAAAACACCTAAAACCAGATCGCTGGAACATTTATTTTACTTATCATAGCTCAAAATCATGTATTTCTTAAAGTGTATACATATATCTTATACCATAACTGCTCAATTACCAACACCACCGAATATAGTTGGTTTGATTGTATGTTTTTTATATAAGTTTTACTTTAAAATATGTGTTGTGGTGGAAATGACACGTGGCGGAAGAGACAGCGTGTGGCGGAAATGACATATAGGCAACTTCCAATTAAAAACTCTTTTTCTACTGCTCTATGTGGTGAACCAAAGCAAATCAATAAGCAACAGTATTGGTAAACAAAAACATATAAATATTTTTAAATGAAAAATAATCCAAAAAATAAAAAAAACATGAATATGTGTTAAAAAATCTTATCAAACTTATCTATTGTTCGCTTATTTACCCACAATATTGTAGCAATAATAAATAATAAAATATTTCTTACTACCTTAACTTAATTAATTGTATGTTTTTTGTTTTTACATTAACCTTTTAGTATTATAGCTCAAAATAATTTGTTGTTTAGCACGAACAATGTCATTTCCACCACAACCTGTCTTTACCACCACAATGAACACCGTGGTGGAAATGACATTTCCCCCCTTTCCTTCTAAAATATCATGAAATGTTAGCCTGTTAATATTAGTTTTACAGTTAGCATTAAATATACACAAATTACACATTATTAACTTGATTTTATCCAGTTATTTTGTGAAATATTAGCCATTTGGAAATGACGGCCAATAATCATATTCTCAGTTTTAGTCATATTTACCTTGATTTTTCTTCTTTTCGTTACCCCCTAAAGAGGTCAACCTTTCACCCAGCCATGTGTTCACTGTGGAGTTTCTATTGCTATGGTTACTAAGTATTCAAACCTAAAACAATGATCCCAGGATTCTATTTTGTACAGTGTGGCGGAAATGACAGTGAACCCGAGGGACAAGGGTTCTACATATGAAAAATATAAGAAAATGTGAATAAATATTGCAATATATAATATGTATAATTGAAATAGACATTATTTTATAATTTGTACTTAAAATCTACAATATTTAATTATTTTATTTAGAATTAAGCGAGGTTGAAGGTACAAAGTCTGGCTTAGGGACAGGGGGAAATCATGCATAAAAGGCCTCATATTATATAATAAAAGGAATGATTGAGCCATGATAAATTTTTTATAAGTTCCCCTCAGGGTGAAGTAAGTCTGACAAAAACAAAAAAGAAGAAATGTTTTTTTTAGATTTTATTATTTCATCCAGGGACAAGAAAACTACCATAGTTAAAGAATTACCCTAATTCACACACTTAATCTCTCTCTCTCTCTCTCTCTCTCTCTCTCTCTCTCTCTCTCAAAGGACAAATGTCTTCAAATACAACATCTGCATTATGTTTTAAGGTGTGGTAACCGTAGGTAAGCAGAAAAAAATAACTCTGGTCCCTTGAATTATTGGAAAATAATGCACACACGAGGTTGTAATGTTAAACCTGCATTTTCAACGACCTGTTGTCAATTAATCCTTACATATGGTCATTTCCGAGTGAGCTTTAATGAGATGTGTGAGTACCGTTGAGCATTCGTTCTCCATTGCTGCTAAGAGTCTCTTCAGAACAAACATCACAAAAGAGAGGCTGCATAATGTAAGCCAACTGCTTCCTTTAATTAACCCGAGCTCGCTTTGTGTGGGGAGAGTGAGAGAGAGACTGACTCATCATGTTTAAATATCAATTCTTACATGAATATACTTCATCTAACTAATCTACTCCAAACCAATATGGCCAGACAGAACATCTCCAGCACGGCTCTTTAAAACTCTCTGCCTACTTGAGCTCTTGTTTCAGTCCCACACGTGCCCTGAATAGACGTCAGCTTCTCTTATTATCTCATAAATTAAGTTTTACCACTGAAAAGACTGTACAAAGATTCCCTTTTATGTTGCCTAATGTTCACATTTCTGGCCATAATGTCAAGGGAACAGACTAAAAGATGTTCAAAGGCTCATGGGACTCCTGGCCGTGACAGTATCTGTGTCGTCTCCAGATCTCTGAGCTCAGGCTTTGATCCACCAGCGCTCCTCAACTCCCTCCCTCCCCAACCCCTGCCAAACGCCTGTGCTGTTGATAGGAGTTTGTTTGTCTTCCGCCAGGTGGGTTTTCCTCAATTTACACACTGTCTACACCTCAAACTCTGACATGTGAGACATCACAGCTTCTAGATGCAAGAACACTGAGTGAGGAATTATGTAATAATTATTTTTAACCTACCCATGTACAGAAACATGTTTGTGTCAAGGTGTGGTTACACTACTTGGGTCTCCCATCCATAAATCCATCTTTCCTTCCATCCACATACATGAAATCTATCCATCATCCCTCTTTCCTTCCATCCATCCACAATCATAAAATCCATCCTTCCATCCATCGGTCCATCCACATACATAAAATCCATCTTTCCATCCATCCACAATCATAAAATCCATCCATCCTTCCATCCATCGGTCCATCCACATACATAAAATCCATCTTTCCATCCATCCACAATCATAAAATCCTTCCATCCTTCCATCCATCCATCGATCCACATACATATAATCCATCTTTCCATCCATCCACATACATGAAATCTATCCATCCATCCTTCTTTCCTTCCATCCATCCATCCATCCATATAAAATCCATCTTTCCATCCATCCATCCACATACATAAAATCTATCCATTCATTCTTCTTTCCTTTCATCCATCCATCCATATAAAATCCATCTTTCCATCCGTCCATCCACATACATGAAATCTATCCATCCATTCTTCTTTCCTTTCATCCATCCACAATCATAAAATCCATCCATCCATCCACATACATAAAATCCATCCTTCCATCCATCGATCGATCCACATATATAATCCATCTTTCCATCCATCCACATACATGAAATCTATCCATCCATCCTTCTTTCCTTCCATCCATCCATCCATATAAAATCCATATTTCCATCCATCCATCCACATACATGAAATCTATCCATCCATTCTTCTTTCCTTTCATCCATCCACATACATAAAATCCATCCATCCTTCCATCCGTCAATCCACAATCATAAAATCCATCCATCCATCCACATACATAAAATCCATCCATCCTTCCATCCGTCAATCCACATACATAAAATCCATCCATCCATCCTTCCATCCATCGATCCATCCACATACATAAAATCCATCCATCCTTCCTTCCATCCATTCATCAATCCACATTGCCAACCCGATCTCACGACCAAGTCGTACGAATTCGACAAATGATTAAAAAGTGGCTAAATCGTAACAATTCATACGACCTCACTCGTACGAATTAGTACGATTTTGCTAAATCGTACATATTTTACGAATTGGCCAACTCATATGAATTCATACTAACCATGAACGCCCCTAACCTAACCATCACGTGGGTTTATAGTGTTATAATAGCGAATAGTGTTGCAACACATGCATAAAATCCATCCATCCATCCATCCATCCATCCATCCATCCATCCACATATATAAAATCATTCCATCCATCCATATACACAACACAAGAATTAAAAACAAATAGCAGGATATCATATCATGTTGTCCACATTTGTTGCAGAAACCAAAGTTATTTCACATACATAAAGCCTAGTGTGAACGCACCTCACAATGTTGATTTGACAAAATGTAAAGATTTCCTGCATTTCATAAGTCAATATTTGTTGTATTGTCATAGTCAAGTCACCTTTATATAGCGCTTTATTCAGTACAGATTGTTTCAAAGCAGCTTTACAGTGATAACAGGATAACAATGTTATAGTTATAGTTATGCTATAGTTTCATTATTGATCATTTAGTCTCATAAATCATATATATATATATATATATATATATATATATATAATTATATATATATTAATATATAATAATATATAATATATATATATATAATATAAATAATGATAAATGATATAAATAAAAACATTATTACAAGCATACCGCTTTGAATCGAGCTAAGGCAAGCAGATAGTGTTGAACACTGGCTGGTTATGTATTTTCTCAAATATGTATTTTGCATATTTTTTAACCCAAACAAAGCTTTCAAGTAAGGTTAACTTATTCGATTTTTCTCGCGCAGCAAATCAGCCTATTATGATTTGAGAAGGATCACGTGACACTGAAGACTGGAGTAACGATGCTGAAAATTCAGCTTTACCATCACAAGATAAATTACATTTTAACATTTGTTCAAATTAGAAAATAGTTATTTGAAACTGTAATAATATTTCACAATATTGCTGTTTTTGCTGTATTTCTGATCAAATAAATGCAGCCTTGGTGAACATGAGACTTCTTACTGACTGCAAACGTTTAAACAGTTATTCTGCTGAAATGCTTGGTGTTTTTGTTTGAATGAAAACATCCAATATTATATATTCAGAATTCAGAATTCAATATTGTTGCTATTTTAATATGGTGCTGAAAATGACCCAGTTCAGGAGTTATTGTATAAGAAAAATGCATTGACTGTGGTGTATGTTAAAAGTATAATAATTTACAATTTTACAATATTTATTAAATGGTTTAATATGAATTAAAAACCACTAACTAGCACATGCTTTATATGTGTTGTCTAAATTTTAGATATTAGATAAATAAACGGTTGTTTGGTGTAGTATCATAATGTGCATCCGTTAAATTGACAGGCTTATGCTCTTATAATATTTGCTTTTTCAGATTTCAGGACAGACTTTTTGCTCTCCTGTAGACGTTTTTGTTCCAGTGAGGCGGTATCTCCTCACAAACAGATCTTTTTTAGTGTGTGCAGAACGTCAAAGAGAATATGAAAAGGTACATCTCTCGTATGAATATCCCCATGACGTGAGAAGCTGCTCATTTTCCATTTGCTGTCAGGAGGACGATTAACTCTCCACCCCTCCTCTCCCTTTTCAGGTCCTCATAAATACCAAATCGCACAGTCTCAATGCAGTACAACACTCGTGGCACATACGACTGACAAGCTCGTTTAAATAATAAAAAAACACCAGCATGTACTCAACTAAAAGCGAGGGACCGCGCAGAGGAAGATCTTTTGACTCCATGAACCTTGGTCTGACTTTGGAAGAGAAGCAACTTAACAATGAGGTAAGTGCTTTTTCCTCATCAATTGGTCAATTTGCATACTTTTTAAAATGATATTATCTACTCGGGTGAGAATTCAAGTTCTCAACAGGTGAGGGACTGCAGTTTCTACACAAAATAATGCCAAATTTAGATTTCTAGGAAGCATAGAGCATGGAGGAAACCGTGATGCGACTAAGCTCTCCGATTAGTTTTATGCCTAACATATCCATGTTTGACGCTGTTAGCAATGACTCTATCCAATCATCCATGCATCAAATTAAGTACACTTAACAGAGATGTGCGTGGAAGAGTGATTAATTGCAGCCTAATCCCAGTGTTAGATTAAAACAAGAGGGCGCTAATAATAGGCTTCCTCGCTCTCCAAATGAGATTGTTTTAAGACGACAGACACTGGTTTGTCTTTGTTGAAGCGAGACGGTGAATCGCAAGACTCTGAGCCCTGCCACGGTCAATGCACTAATGCTGTCTGGGATCCTGCTGACGGGAAGACGAGGACAGGGGCGATTACTCTGCCACATGCGTGATAAAAGAAACATGGTCAGTAGATGACTGGCTTTGGGGGTCGCTTAAAACTACTAGTTTGTAGGTTAAAATTAGTAACACTTTAGGTAATATTAGTTCGTTTACAGTATTTACTAACATGAGGTAACAATGAGCAGTATTTATTCATCTTTGTTAATGTTAGCTCATAAAAAACAGCCGTTTATTGTGTGTTCATGTTAGTTCAGAGCGCATTCACTAATGTTAACAAATACAACCTTTGATTTTAATAATGTATTAGTTAATGACATGAATATTGTAAGAGAAATAAATGCTGACAAAATATTGCACATTCTTAGTTCATGTTAATAAGGTAGTTAACTAATGACTAAATAAATTAAAATATAATGAAATAAAAATATATTTAAATTATGCATTTTATTATATTAAATTCAGCATTCTTAAAATGCAATGATGAATTAATAAATGATTAATTTATTTAATACCGTTTAATACTATTTATTTATTTAATAAATATTTTTCTGGATACTTTTGGCATTTATGTTTTTATATATTTATGTATTATGTATTTACTCCGTTGCCATTGAAGGAGCTTGTTTTCTCATGGTGTTAAAATAAACAAAAGAAATTATTTTTAAAAAATAAATAAACTAGTGTATACCAAAAAAAAGAATTTGGTTCATTTGTTTGCATGTGTTTCATACTTCATGGCCTCGATTGATTAACATTTAAGTTTTTGCCTAAAATTTGCCTTTTTTAAGTTTGTCTGGATCCTTTTCTTTTTTCATTGTATCTTGTTGGATTGACGCACCTGTACACTGTAAAAAAAATATTGTTGGGTTAACTTAAAAAAGTAAGTTTGCCTTAAAATTTGTTGATTGAACTGAAAAAAGTGAGTTAATACAATGATGGAGATTAATTTAATCATCAGAAACTCAAAATAATAAGTTATCTCAACTAAATAAATGATTTAAGTTGATTTGACAAAAGAAAAAATGTTTTGATAACAAATCTTGAAAATATTTTGCGTACTTGTGTTTGGTGCTACATTGTCTTCTTATACATCATAAATATTTTCAGTTATTAATACTCACAGTTATCGGTATGATTTCTTGAACCTAATCCCAAGTCTGCAACCTTGGGGAAGGTCTCGTGCGGCGTCCCTCTGTTAGCGCTTATGTTAAGCAGGTCATGACGACGGGCGCTGTCCGCGGTGCTGAACGACGCAGGAACCAGCACCTTTAATCCTGTTTGCAGCTGGACTTTATAGTAGTTAAGGATTAAAAACAAACCCCTCAGCTGACTGAGTAAGCAATGTCTACATTGGTGAATGTGCTTTAAAACGTCAGCAATAGGATGCGGCATCAGTTTACTGTCGGGAATTTGTTGTCACGTCGCACCCTATCTAGTTTAGACAACATCGTTGATAATGGATTTTATTTGCTTTTTTCGCGTCACGTCACGCCAGGACAAGAACAAAAAAATCTGATAATGTACAAAATTGTAAAAACTAATACAATTAAACCTGAGATTTAATTTTTGCCTTTAAAATGACATCCTGCAGTGATAAATTCATTGTTGATTGAGTTGAAACTCAGTCAACTCACTGTATTAAAAAGTGCAAACACTGTAAAATATTACATTTTCCATCGATTTTACTTTGTTTTACTTTCCATCGATTTTATTTTACAGTGTTTGCACTTTTGTAGTGCAAACACTGTATATTCAATAAGCAATATTCAAAACGTTTGAATGAATACAGGGAAAGTTGTATGTGTGCCCTTAACCGTATAGGCCTTCAGGGTCTATATGACCCCAACAATTGATTAATTGTAATTGTAAAAAAATATACATTTTTAATCATACAAATAATATATAATTTTTGTCGTTTACTTCTCATCTATTCATTAATGCTGTGTTTTTGGAGATATGAAGTACTTTTGTATCCATAAACCACACAATTCCTCAACTACACCATTAGCTTGCATATGAAATAAATTTTTTTTTTTGATACATTGCATTTATGCTCTAGTTCTAGGCCTTCATTTCTGTGTAAAAATTTTCAGATTTATGCCAGATATTTTTTTTGACACATGAAGAAAATATATTTAGTTTTTTTCACATTTCCCATTCATTTCAATGTGGGATCATATTGACCCCGAAGACCAGAAGTGTAAACATTTTTTTTTACATACCTTCAGAACAACCGAATCAAGCCCAGTTTTGTGTGTGTGTGTATATAGATAGATAATGTATGAAAAGTCATAAAATCTTATTCCACTGAGATGAAGGGAACAATTTTTTTATTAAGTAAAAGTCGATTGGGGTCGTGTAGACCCCATGACCCGATTGAGGGTTAAGATATTGAGTGTTGTTTATGACACTCTTTCTTTAATCCATATGACCTGATTGACAAGATTTAAAGTAGGCGGATGTTGTTGATGCTACAAATAAACATCAAATCATGTAAAGCAATACATGATTTTGATGACCTATTTCTACCTGACCTAACCAATCTGTTTCACACATGTTTTACAGATGAACAAATCTGCTTTTCCAAAGATCGAAGAGAATAAAGACAACAAAACGGCTTCTACTGAGAGGGGTCGGGCTGCTGTTGTGTTCTCTCTGAAAAATGAAGTCGGTGGGCTCGTCAAGGCACTAAAACTTTTCCAGGTGAAGAGCAGATCGATTTGTTAGGATTTTCTCGCATTCCTTTATTTGATTAAAAACCTTATCCTGTTGTACAATTAACCATCAGTTATAAATCAACAGGAAAACCACGTCAACCTTGTGCACATTGAGTCCAGAAAATCCAAAAGGCGCAACTCTGAGTTTGAGATCTTCGTAGACTGCGATAGTAACCGCGAGCAGCTGCACGAGATCATTCAGTTGCTGAGGAAACACGTGAACGTGCTCGAGATGGACGCTCATGACAACCGCCTGCCAGAAGAAAGCGGTACATGAATTAAATTAATGACACTGTGACTTTTTTTATAACTATAAAAATACTCAATATTTAAATGTTTGTTTGTTTTTTTCAGAGATGGAGAATGTGCCGTGGTTCCCGAAGAAGATTTCAGATCTGGATAAATGTGCGAATCGAGTGCTGATGTACGGATCAGACCTGGACGCGGATCACCCGGTGAGTGCGGCAACGCTAATGTAACGCTAACGCTAATGTAATCATGTCGCTTACTGTTTTGCTTCTGTTTCAAAAGGGATTCAAGGACAATGTATATCGCAAAAGGAGAAAGTACTTTGCAGACTTGGCGATGAGCTACAAATAGTGAGTTTTTAGTAGCTTATTAAAATATATATATATATATATATATATATATATATATATATATATATATATATTAGGGCTGTCAAACGATTAATTGCAATTAATCGCATCCAAAATAAAAGTTTGTGTTTACATAATATATGTGGGTGCACTGTGTATGTATAATTATTTTATATATATAAATACACACACATGCTTGTATATATTTAAGAAATATTTTCTTGTATATACTGTATATAGATTTCTATATAATTTATATTATATATAAATATAAATATTTTATATATGAATAATATTTTTTTCTTAAATATACATGCATGTGTGTGTATTTATATATATACAAAATAATTATACACAGTGCACCCACATATATTATGTAAACACAAACTTTTATTTTGGATGCGATTAATCGCGATTAATCGTTTGTTCAGCCCTAATATATATGTGTGTATGTGTGAGTGTAAACATATATATATATATATATATATATGATAGATAGATACACATATTATATAAACACAAACTTTTATTTTAGAATCGATTAATCAGTTTAGAATCGATTAATCGATTAAGAACCGGTTAATCAATTTAGAGTTGATTAATTGATTTGCCGGTGTTCTGTCGATTTTTGCTGCCTTGTCGAAAAATGCTACCGTAGCGCGAATTGATCACAGAATGCCGATTAAAGTCGTATGAAATACAATTATAATACAATTCTAAGTTATGAGTAGCTACTGTATACTGTAGAAGACTATTTTTACTTTTAAAACGGTGTGAAAAGTAAAAATTATCATAAAATATATTCATCTTTGACTTGTCAAAGTACACCTTTCCTCATAGTAACTGAAAATTTCAGTTATTCTTTTTCAGCTGGCTGACCGTACAAATATTCATATGGTAGTAAGCATTTTTTAAAGGGAAATTATATATTATAACAAGAAAATGTACCTTTTGTAAAAAAAGAAAAAAAAATCTGAGTCTGCACATGCGCAGAACCGGTAAGTAGCAAATCTCGATGGGTAGCATGAATTGTCAGAACACCGGCACTAATTTATTTACAGTATATATATATATATATACTGTATATGAATATCTATCTATCTATCTATCTATCTATCTATCTATCTATCTATCTATCTAGTCTGTCTAAAATACTATGTTTCCACATGAAGTCTAATGTAAGTTTTCCTCTTCCATCAGTGGAGATCCCATTCCCCGTATTGAGTTCACTCAGGAGGAGGTGAAAACATGGGGAGTTGTGTTCAGGGAGCTGAATAAACTCTACCCCTCACACGCCTGCCGCGAGTACCTGAAGAACCTGCCCTTGCTCATCACACACTGTGACTTCCGTGAGGACAACATCCCACAGCTGGAGGATGTCTCGCGCTTCCTCAAAGGTGAGAGAAAGGGATGTCAGTTTAGTCTGCTGGGTTTGTTCAGGAATTATAGACTACTATAACGTTGCTTGATGAACCGTTTTAGAGCGTACTGGCTTCACCATCAGGCCTGTGGCTGGGTATCTCTCCCCACGAGACTTCCTGGCAGGTCTCGCCTTCCGCGTGTTTCACTGCACTCAATATGTCCGACACAGCTCAGACCCCCTCTACACACCCGAGCCGTGAGTACACCAATTATCAAATTGTTTGATAAATACACGCAGGGCCTATAAATGATGATGATATCACCATCACTATAATAAATTCACAGAAAAACTGTGTTATATATTTTTATATTTTAATATATGTATTTACTTATATTTTTTAAGTATAATTTAATGTATATATTATTTATTTTTATGTATATATACAATATTTTATAATGTGAATGCTTGTGTGTAAATAAATTTAAGAACATTTTTATATAATGCCAACACTTAATTTCTATGGTCCACTTTAGACATTGTACTAACTAGGGCTGGGTATCGTAACAAAATTTTCGATACCGATACCGATACCGATACCTTGACTTCGATACAAGTTCCTGAACGATACCTTTTTCGATACCAATTTTATGTAACCAGTTTTAACAATATAATATTACCTACATTTTTATTTTATTTTTCAGTTTGTTGACTTTTTCACACTCATATTTTGAGTATAACGCGTAAACTAGCGATTTTCTGTTGTGAATCGACAACGTTTCAGAAAACAATAGATTTTCTGAAGGGGACCATCAAAACAAAGTATAAAGTATATATACTTATATAAGTATATATATATAGTATATTCAAAATAATGTATATCTTTGTATATATATATATATATATATATAAACTAACACTTTAGTTTAGGGTCCAGTTCTCACTACTAACTAGTTGCTTATTAGCATGCAAATTACTAGGATATTGACTGTTTATTGGTTCTCAT
Source organism: Pimephales promelas (assembly GCF_016745375.1). The sequence goes on from NW_024121129.1 coordinate 216,308, forward strand.
AAAGCACATATTAATGATTTATTTTGCATGACCATATTTTACATCCCGCAATCCTTAACATCCACCTTACTAAATATTAATAAGCAGTAATTAGGAGTTTATCGAGGCAAAAGAGGTGGTTCATAGATGGTTAATCGTGAGAATTGGACCCTAATCTAAAGTGTGACCACATAAATATTGTTATATTGAATATGTCTGTCTGTTTTAGAGACACATGTCACGAGCTGCTTGGACACGTTCCTCTATTGGCCGAGCCCAGCTTTGCTCAATTCAGTCAGGAGATTGGTCTCGCGTCACTGGGTGCATCGGATGACTCCATACAGAAACTTGCTACTGTAAGTAATAACAGGCCTTGAGATTTGACCTTTAACCTTTTAGTGAGAGGTGTTTTGGTGTGAGTACATATTTAATAATGCAAAATGAGTATTCATCACTGCCATATTGTGTTTCAGTGTTATTTCTTCACTGTGGAGTTTGGCCTCTGTAAGCAGGAAGGGAAACTAAGAGCGTATGGGGCCGGTCTGCTGTCCTCCATCAGCGAGCTAAAGGTAATGAAACACAAAAGCTTTCTCTACATGATGTGAAGAGCATGATTTTTACCTTATAGAGAGATGAACTATTCCCTTTTCTTCCAGCATGCACTGTCAGGAAATGCCAGGATCTTGCCCTTTGACCCCAACGTGACAAGCAAACAGGAGTGTATCATCACCACGTTTCAGGATGTCTACTTTGTTTCGGACACCTTTGAGGAAGCAAAAGTCAAAATGAGGTGAGTGGGCAATCATAAACAATGAATAATAAATTAAAAAGTAAGTATTAACTGCTTATCTCATCTGAGTATTTAACCCTGTGCTTTTGAAATGAATCTTTTAGAGAGTTTGCAAAGACCATCAAGCGGCCATTCTCGGTACGCTACAACCCGTACACGCAGAGCGTAGACGTTCTGAAGGACACGGCCAGCATCAACAACGTGGTGGAGGAACTAAGACACGAGTTGGACATCATTGGAGATGCACTAAGCAGGCTAAACAAACAGCTAGGAGTCTGAAAAACTACATTTCCCAGCAAATCATCCATTACTTCATGCTCACTTGTTTTGTATACTCTCCAAATAATGTATGGCATGAATTTGTCATGCTGTATATGTCTCTACCAAACGAAGTCAAATCCTCATGTGTCTATTTATATTATTAGTTTGACTCTTGTTTGATTAAATATTTGGCTCAACAAAAGCTGAAGCTCAATGCTTCCAATTGGATTTCTTGTGTTATAAGTGAGATTTCTACTTGATATTTATGCAAGGCGACCACGATGGTTATGGTTGTGCAAAGTTGATGTCGGCTGATTTCAAATTGGCACCTAATGTGTATTTATGAAGAGATATTGTCTGATAAATATTTTAGTATTCTGATTTACTTTATATTTCATTTGTGCACAATATATAGTTGTTTTTTATCATTGTGAGTCTATGAAATATTCAGTATTTTTAGTGTTATTGACAGATAATGTTTCTTGATATAAAATGGATGTCTACGTGGAGTAGGTCCTGAGGGTTTATGTTTATTTATTAAAAATGCATGTAAATGTTGCATTGGAAATCAAATGAAAGAATATTTTTTACAAATGAACTTTAAGTTAATTAACAAGAATGCTTAGCGAATGTCAAGTTTGTCAGTATGAGTATCAGTTCCAAGTTTAAATATAGAGAAATGTATTGCTAAAGATTATATATTCATATGCTTATAACAAAAAAATAAATCATTGTTTTTTACTGTTTCTTCTTTTCTTTCTAGGTTTGTTCTAATGTACGAACAACGCGCGTTGTCGATTCACAACTATGTTTCAAAAGCCGAAATCTCGAGCGAGTGTTATACAAATCTCAGGACATTATTTGTCTTATTAGACATAAGTAAAATCCCTTATTGCTGTAAATTAATTATTTGAGTGCAGTTTACCTAATAAACAAATGGAAAGCGGGCCCAGTTGTATCCGTAAACTTCTGTTTTTAATCGAGCGATTGTGATTGGTTCATCTTGACAAGAGCTGAGTAAAGTAACGGCCGTCACGTGACCTTAACGTTTACTGTTTGGCTCATAGACAGTCAAAGGAGATTTGGCCTTTACCCACAAAGATGATATTTGCACAAAGTTGGGTGTTGTTATATGCTTTTATTATTAACTTTTTTAAATGATTTTTGTAGGCTTCATATGTTTTTTTTTTTTTTTGTTTTTTTTATTAAAAAATCAATTCTTCAGAGGTATGTAGGCAATTTTCTCTTCCCAAGTTACTGTTATTAGCAAAGCCTGTATATAATAAAGTCTTTGTTATTATCCCGTTTTTATATGGTATGACTGAGTGAGTCATTTTAGCACTCTATTATGGTCTATCTATGGTTTTCTGTTATATTGTTGTACTTATTAATTTCCTTGCCTTTGAATAATCCGTTTTGCTACAGTTATGACTTTTTTTTTTTTTTTTTTGTATTTACACAATATATAAAATGAATATAAAATGTTTGTTTTAGAAATAAAATTGTATAATTGTATTGTTGAATTACTTGTATTAATATATAGGCTATATGTAATTATGTATTTTTTAATTTTATATTAAATATAAAAAGTATATCATAGTATTATAATATCATAATTAAAAATATAATCATAGAATATTCATATAATAATTTTAATTGAATTATTACAATTATTATAGTTTAACTATGATCAAATTTAACGATTTTACTTAGTGTACTGTGTATGTGTTTATTTGTTTAAAATATCGAACTTGAATTTAGTTTTTTATATCAAATATAAAACATATTAGTATTTTCATTTTTATACAAACTCGGGTGGCCGGGACATTTGCAATATTTGCAAAGCCAGATATGGTGATGAAAAAAATCCTAAAAAGACAGAGGATTGGATTATGTGCATTGTTTGTGAGGACTATTTCCAAGAGAAGTGTGGCGAGGAGAATGGCCTCATTGAAGACGGGCTGTATTGACATGTAGACTGTACAAAAAAAGAAATTAAATTTGGTCTGTGTGGAATAAATAATTATATACGAAGAAGTGTTCATGAAGATTCCTCTTTTTTTAAATGAAATAAATCAAACCTAATAATTGTGGATAGGTAAGGAAGGGAGGGAAAAAAATAATGTATTATTTTAATTATTATTATTATAATTTAAATATCATAATATATAGCTAGAATATATACAAATAAATAAATGATAAAAAAAAACATATATTATTATCAGTCGATTCAAAAGTAGAATAATATTTTAATAAAATGTGTGACTTATGTGTGCAAAAGTAACTCCCGATCCGATAAACCCCGCCCACTTTGGCTACCCACTGACGTTTCATGATGTCATCAATGTGCGGGTAAATCTGATGGAAGGAACTCAGCTGTCAAAATGTGTACTTTACACGTGGGTAAGTTTTATTTAGCCTACTTTTGACAACGCAAAGCTTACAAACAAGTATTGGTACCAGTCTACATCCTTAAATCCACGAGAATACAGCGAACATGTAACAGTATAAATTAAAATAAGCAGTCTCAAATAAGTATAGCTCACAAAAACAGCGCTTCCTGAGCAATAAATCGTGATTTTGTATCACAGGGAGCGAACAGTTCCGGGCAGCTGGGGCAGGGACACACGGAAGATCAAGCCGAGCCGCGGCGTGCACACGGCGGACTGCAGGCAGAGCAGGTCCGCTGCATAACCGGAGGAGGCGGGCATTCGGCTGTCATCACTGGTTAGCTGGCCTATAACACTATTAAAAATAATAGATATTAATGCTAACACTCTGAAAGGACACGTCGTTCGAATTAGTAAAATAATCCTTTAACTGTTTCAGTATTTGCTGACATTGACATTATATATTTATGGATCAATGGCGCACTCTAGTGGACACTTTGAAGTATGACAACAACATTTCTCCATCCAGAGTCAGGTGACCTGCTGATGTGTGGACACAACAACAAAGGTCAGTTAGGGCTCAGTCACACTTCAGAGGTCATAACCTTTCAACCCTGCCCTTTGTCTGGGTGGGGAAGAGTTCAGCAGGTGTCCTGCGGTTGGGACTTCTCTATTATCCTGACAGGTGAGTGGTTGGGTCGTCAATGCCATACTCGTATTCATATCCTGGAAAAATAAACGAGCATGCCGATATTGCAGACATCAGTAATATTGAGGTTTTTATTAGAACTTTGAGTTGATAAAGTGCACTTAGACCTCCCTGTTGAGACTTCCTCTCGTTGAATTCAGTGCTGAATAACTGTGTCTGTCAGGTGACGGTCAGGTCTTGGTGTGCGGCTCCAATGCTTTTGGACAGCTGGGTGTCTCACCAAGGATATCACACTCAGCAGAACCTTTACATGTGAAGGTGGGAACTGAAAAACATAATGTGACTCTTACTTAATAGTTTTTTATGTGTGAGGATTGTAATAAAGTCATGCTATGTTCTGCTTACAGACACTGAATGAACCTGTGACTAGTGTCGCTGCTGGCCTCAGACATGCTTTAGCAAGCACAGGTATTACTTGTGACTATATCAAATAAATATCAGATCTATGCATTTGATTCAAGTAAATATTATAAATGTATGTATGTGTGGCCGTGTAAATGCGCAGACTATATAAAGCTCAAACACAACCAAACATCTGAAAAGGGGTTCTTTATTTTCGACTGCGTATGAGAAGGACGCAGCGTTAATGTTTGGAGTTTCCACTTGTGGTCAGGAATATAACAAAAAAAACTTATACAATAAATTACAATAGGAAAATACCAAACTTGAAACCTTCCAAACAAAACTCGTCACTTACAGTGTGAGTTACAATGTTCTACAAATGTACAAAGAAACAACTAAAAAAAAAAAAAAAAAATAGCAGTTACACTTCTATTTTTTCCCCTCAAGCGAGTTCTCTTTCACAATACTCAATTGTGTTAATTTTCCCCTTTTAGCTTCTTGCAAATAATTGTATATTCCCGAAAATAAAACAGAATACACAGAAACGGTTTATGTGAGCACTTATACCCCAAATAAACAACGGTAGTGGCCTTTTTTATGTTTTCTGAATAAAGAACAAAACATAAACATGATTAAAGACACATTCTCATACAGTAAGCCACTAACACAATTGTAAGACAAAACAAACATATTCAACACTCTACAATTAACATTACTATACCAATTCTCATCTCTTACAGATTATCAATAAACTTTGACATTACAAACAGTGCAGAGCTAGTGAAATATTTCCTTTGAGTGACTATAAGCATTTACAATAAAAGAATGAACTAAAATGATACCCACTCACTCTGTGAAGCGATACAGCTCACTAGAAAGCCCGCCCCACGGTCATCTCACGTGCACTAACGTCTCTTCGTTCTCCCCTCTGACATAATTTTATCACAGAAACAGAAATATAGTTTATATTTCTCCTCAATAATAACATGAGCTGTAATAATGAGTTCAAATAACATGCTACATTTCTATTAAACAAACACTCACGCTCAATCGTCGTCACTGTGGAAGGTATATGCTCGTCTCACACAGAAATCTCTAGCACTCGGGAGAAACAAAGTTTTCTGGCGATGAATCACTACTCCAACCACTCAACAAACCGAACACCAAATTGGGGGTTTTCACTTTCGCGTAAACGAACAATGTAGATTGGTGTTAGTTTCTAACGTGCCTCAGCTCACGCGTTTTTTTAAAACAAAACTGCGCGTTCCTTCGAGATAGGTCTAACTACTCAGCCGTACCAGGGCGCCCTCTAGGGGTAAGAAGCATGACTACAAGCTATTTTTGCCCTGGTTACATATGTATGTGTATATATATATTATTCAAATATATTAACATATATATTAACATGATATTTTTCTAATTATTATAATTTAAATGTTATACTATGTAATTATTTGTTTTCAAATTACTTTTCAAAAAAATTAAATACTAAAAATAAATATAGATTGTTTTTTATTAAATGTAAGAAATAATTTTATATTTAATTGTAACTTTTATTATTGAATTATTTATATTTACTTATTTTGCTTAGTTGGTATATGTGTATATTTGTTTTAAATACGGGAAAAAAGCAAAATACTTAATTTTATATTTAAAATTCAAATTATTTTGTAATATTATTATTTGTTTTAAATATTGAAAAATATTATTGTTATAATATAATTTAATATGTAATGATATGTACATGTATGTAAAATGTTTAATTATTTGATTTATATTTGTTTAATATATTAAATATAATAAATTGTATATAATTAAATTCATTCTATAATTATCATAAAAATAATATTTAATTATTTGTCTTGCCTGGTATATGTATATATTTGTTTTGAATATTAATCATTAAAAAAAACGAAAACATTTTACATTTAAAATTCTAATTGCATATTAAATATATTATAAATATTATTATTTGTTTTAAATTTTTAAAATAAATATAGTTTTTTATATTAAATATAATAAATGATATAAAATTAAATTAAATCTATAATTATCATTTAAAAATAATATTTATATTACTGGTATATGTATATATTTGTTTTGAATATTAAACATTGAAAAAAATGAAAACATTTTACATTTAAAATTCTAATTACATATGAAATAGATTCTAATATTATACTTTTAAATGTATAAAACAAATAAATATAAGTGCTTAATTATTTATGTAATAATATAATTAGATATTAAATACATTTTAGTACTATTAATCAACATTTAATTGTGTGTTTTTTTGTGTGTGTATAAAGCTTCAGGTTGTGTTTATCAGTGGGGGACGGGCCTGTCGAGTCACGCTAAGAGAATGTTGAGTCCACAACCTGTTCCTGCTCATCTGTCCTCTAAAGAGCCCTGCCTTGTCCCAGGTAACACACACACACACATACACAGTTGCTCTTAAAGCTAAATGAGCCTCACAACACCTGATACACGAGATCTTACTCCTATTTAATTATTGTCTGTTAAATGATATATTTAATTAATTTATACCACTGTCTGATCTGCAGGGTTAGATCATGTGACCCCACAGAAGGTAGTTGCAGGCTCCACCCACTGCATTTGTTTGACAGGTGAGAGGATTTTTCAAACAAATCAAACTGATTTAGCCCTCTGATTAGTCAGGACAGAGATCGTAGAGTTCCACCAAAGCATTTGACTCCCATACCTCCACAGCGAAGGGTGACGTGTTCCTCTGGGGCAGCAATAAACACGGTCAGCTGGTCAGCGAGAGTCTCTTCCTGACACTTCCTGTGGCGCTGGATCGTTCTCTGCTGCGGGGCGAGAGAGTGACCACCGTTCACAGCGGCTGGACGCACCTCGTCACAAAAACAGGCGAGCCGCACTACACAAGTCTCACACAAATCTTTATTTTCTTGTGATATTGTTTTCAATATATGATCTGTTTACAGAGAGTGGGCGGGTCTTCACATGGGGCAGATCCAATTACGGACAGCTAGGACAGACCAATCAGGATACGGAAAAAAAAGAGCCTGACGATTCAACCAGCTCTGGGAAAACTATAAGCCGCCCCGTTGAGATTAAAGCTTTATTTGGAGCAACACAGGTATGTTGTCAGCCATATACTGTAAAGTAGCCATGATTTTACCACAAATAATAATTCAAAGTTAATTGACTACAACCCCCATTAACTGGGGGAAAATCACTGCACTGGTTTTCATGGCTTATTGTGAACTGGTAATAAATAAAGTAGGGGTGCACGATATATCGGCCACCATATCAGAATCGGCCGATATTTGCTAATTTTTGTTATCGTTATCGGGCCGATAATAAAATTTGACTGATATATTAAAGCTGATAAATTATGAATTGTTTCCTTCAACATTTGACACCTGAGACACTTAAGATGCACACTGTTCAACATGATTGATCTTAATTGCTTGAAATATGAGGCTTTCAAAAATTCTATAATAATTGGATTTAGATTTATCGGCTGATATATCGGTTATCGGCTTTCAAATATAAAAAATTATCGGCCATTTCCCTTTCTGCCACATACGAAAATCATGCTTTTGGTAAATCGTAATTTTGAGATGTGTAAATCGTAATTATGGCACAAAAAGTCATAATTATTAGATAAGTCAAAATGATGATTTCATCATAATTATAATAAAAAGAGGAAATTATGAGGGGAAAATTCAAAATTATGAGACAAGAAGTGGAAATTATGAGATCAAAATTGTGATATATTAACTCATATTTAGAGATAAAGTAAAAAAAATAGTCAAAATTTAAAATGTAAATTATGAGATAAATCAAAATTATGTCATATTATAAGATTAAAAAATATATATTATGAGAGTCAATATTATGAAATAAAAAATGTAATTATGAGATAAAAAGTTGTTATAATGAAAAGTAAAATTGATGGCAAACTAAATCATAATTATTAGATACAAAGTTGATATTATGATATACTAGTAAACCATATTATGAGATTAAAAATTGAAACAAAATATACATTATAATAATAATATTATAGTAAATTATAATATACATGGAATTATGAGATAAAAAGTCAAAATGATGGCATACTAAATTTTAATTATGAGATAAAAATGTTAAACTATGAGATCAAGACATAAATCAGAATTTTGATGTCATAATTTTAACTTTTGCTTCAATTTTGACTTGGTATATAACAATTTCGACTTTTTATCTAATAATTATGATTATGAATCATGTCAAAATTATGATTTACCAAAGCGTGATTTTTCTTCTGTTGTGGAAACACACTTGCGCTCATAGGCAAGAGAAAGCACTATGTATAGTCGTCCTGTAGGGGGCGAAAACACACTGTACATCCCCAGAGTTCTTCCTCACATCTGCCCAGAGACACACACTGATTTGATCTGAAGGTCATCACTTGTCTTACACCATAGAAAATGCAGCATCTGTGCGTGTATTATTGAAGAGAATGACTCGATGACAGTGTTTTATGCTCAATCTCAGGTTTTACGTGTATGATGAGTCACCGAACCTTGAAATTAAAGATCGGCCTTCAGATACTGTGAGCGAGAGAAAAGAGACATTTGGCATTTACATCTTTTTGCATTGGTTCTTCAAGTTCAAGAACAGGGACGTGTTGTCCAGACTGCGAAACATATTTCTCTCCTTGCGTGACTTTGCTTTGCACGCTCACCACTTTCTGCCAGGTCGATAGACCTCATGTCATTTTTAATCCTCAAAAGTTGCTTACGCTACAACGTCCTGCCATGTCGATGAGAGGAACTGAGGACGGGACAGGGGACGTTATCCTCTGTAAGGGTCTGGGGACACATTTAGCCTTCAGTGACTAACGGAGTATAAAGTTTTCCTGCTAAATTGTTTAGCTGAGGCTTAAAGGGATGGATCTGTTATCATTAAAGGGATAGTTCACTTTGAAATTAATTTTTGGTATGTTTTAGCTTACCTCAAGTGTCTTTGTTTCCGCAGTATTTTCAATTTTGATATTTTTAGGTCAAACCGTACTTGCCTGTCAGTCATATAATGGAGGTCTATGGTCACCACCTCAAAGAGCATGCACAGAGAAGTCCAAATTAAACATGATTTAATGACTCGTGAATGTAAGTACACATTGATGGCCTAAGACACGAAACGAGCGGTTTGTGTGAGAAAACGAACAGTATTTATATTGTTTTTACCTCTTGTTACCACAGCCACGTCCAACTGATCTGAGGGCGCGGGCGTTTTGTGGCTGTGGTTACAAGAGGTAAAAAATATGAATATGAATACCCGTGGCTCCTGGCGATTCATGGAGGTCTTATGAAGTGAATGAAACTACATTATTTACAGCATTATACCTGTAATCCACAGCCTCGGCGCGTTCACGGCAGTCTGGAGCGTGAGGTAATAATGCAGTAAATAATGTTCAGTTTCTTGCACAGACCGATCGTTTGGCTTTATAAGACCATCATCAGGAGTCACAGGTATTCATTTTGTTTTGCCTGTTTTTTTTTTTTGTGTGTTTTTTGACTCTCAAAGTGATGGCAGCCATTAACTCAACCTAAAAAAATAAGTGTGTAATGTTGGCATCGGACTCTGATGATGAATAACAAATAAACTTTTCATACAGTAGGCTACACTGTTACACTGTATGGTTAAAACCATAAATTGTAGTATGTTTTTTAGCACCAGTGACAGTCTATATTGTGTCTAAACTGTTGTTTAGACTTCAGATCAATTGTTTCCACCCCCAAAAGGCATAGTGGCCAATCAGGGAGGAGTTAGCATCCTCACTGGCTCCAGACTGTGAGATTTCCTATCAGTAGATGAAACATAATACTGTGTTCTATAAATGACGGCGTTCCTTCCTGGATACGGAGCTGAACTCCCAGTAATGGGTGGTGTAATTTCTTAATGAGTTTGTTCACACGTGAAGATGCAGCCGACAGTCAGTTTCACACATGCATCCAGAGCGCTGGAGTCCTGCGGTGTGTGTGTGTGTGTGTGTGTTCCCACAGTGAGGCTTCATCACAGTGCCTGAACATGTCTGTGTGGGACACCTCGCCCTGTTCTTCTTTATCAATGGCATGGGTACAACATATTATCTATGTTATATATGATATATAGGTTATTTTAAAATATAAAGTTTATATAGATTTAATAGTGTGTGTGTGTGTGTTTTAAAATAAAACTAAATATAATAAAGAAAATATAATATTAATAAAATATTAAAGAAATATTGATATTTCACTTTTATACTTTATAATATAATTTGGGCTATCAAACGATTAATCGTGATTAATCGCATCCAAAATAAAAGTTTGTGTTTACATAATATATTTGGCTGCACTGTGTATAATTATTTTGCATATATATAAATACACACACACATGCATGTATATTTAAGAAAAAAATATTTTTTATATGTAAAATATTTACATTTATATATAATATACCGGTAAATTATATATAAATCTATATACAGTATACATGAAAATATTTCTTAAATATATACAAGCGTGTGTGTGTGTGTGTGTATATATATATATATATATATATATATATATATATATATATATATAATTATACACAGTGCACTCAAATATATTATGTAAACACAAACTTTTATTTTGGATGCGATTAATCGTTTGACAGCCCTAAATATAATATACAGTCATATATGGTATTAAATAATTCATAATTAATTAAATGTGTATAAACTGTATTTACTTTACATTTATATTTTATGATATTAATTTTAAAGAAAATATAATTATATAAATTATTTATATATTGTATTAAATTATTAATGGATAATTACATAAAATATACTATTAATTATGTTACATAATATTAATTGTGTGTTTGTACTGTATTTTAAAATAATACAAAATAAAATTATATATATATATTACTAATATAATTAAAAGTTATATTATTTATTTTTATTTATTATTATTTATCATTCTAAGTGCAAAATATATTTATAGATAGATAGATATTTAGATTCTATATCAATATTTTTGGTTAATTTAATATTAAATATTTTTTATTTAATAATATTATTTGATGGGAATGAGATTTGGTTGGTCGCTACACATGTCAGTTCAAGAGTTCATTTCTTGGCCATCTGCGTGTTTTAGCGCTCGCTGCCAATGATCTGACAGCAGTTCTTAGTGGTTTGGACAGTCCCTGTCCTCTGTCTGAAAGCTGTTTTGACTGGCTGTGTGTTTGTGTGGAGTGGGGTCAGCTGGGGACGCTGGGTGGACGGGGTTGTTTTGTTGGTGATGGTGAGAGAAGCAGAATACATCAGGACAGATCATGGTTGTGGAGTCTGACAGGAGGCAAAGACGTCGCTTTGTTCTTTCACTGTCAGTTGACACAAAGTCCACAGCGGAGGCGAGCAGAACGTCCTTGTGCTTCACCCAGAACAGGCAACATTGCTATTTAATGCTATTTGTATATGAATTGTATTTATTATTTATTTAAATGACTATTACATTACCATCTCATATTTTTTATGCTTTCAGTATATCATTCACATATTTAGTTTATAACTATATATATATATATATATATATATATATATATATATATATATCTCCATTTGAAGCATTAATAAAATTGTTTCATTTAAGAAACATTCTAAAAAAAAATAACACATTTCAGAGTTAATTCTAAATTAAGATAATTATGTTTTGTTTCTAACTATATGTATGTCTAAATCTGTCTATTTAAACAATATTAAAAAGTTTATTAAAATGTTGTGTTCATATAACACATGATTACTTTACATAAAAAGGATTTAAAATAATCATAAAATTACAAAACAGATAGCAATAACAGCAAAGAATAGAGAACATGATTACATTTATTTCAAATTCTAACTTTTAATAATAAAAAAGGGTATATAAATAATATAAATACATAAAAATATGAAATCATTCTAAATAATACATGAAAATATTCTGTATATATTTCAGCATTTATAAATAAAAATATTTCAGTTGATTTTAAATTAAAATAATTATTTTTCATTTCTAACTATATGTATATCCATTTAAATCAGTACTCAAATTAATATAATGCTCAATTTAAGAAATATTCTGTAAATGATTCTAAATAAATAATTTCTAAATAAATAAATGGAAGTATTCTAACATGATACTGTGACGCTGTGCGGAGAAACAGAGCTGAGGCTGGGTCCAAACGCAGTGTAGCTTTATTAAAGAAACTTAAAACAAGACACTAGAAGCAAGAAACTTGAGAGCACCAACGCAACACACATAAATTCAACAACCAACAAAGACAGGGCAGAAACACAGGGCTTAAATAATCAATGACAAACGAGCTAGACAAGATAACAAGGGGGCGTGAGAAATGAGAAACACCTGGGATAAATAATGGACGGGCAATACCTAATAACGAAAACACACAAAATCACTACGTGACATAGCCTCCCCCCTATGGGCGGCTCCCGACGCCCATACAAAAAACAAACAGTTCAGGAGGGCGGTGAAGCGGAGACAGTCTTGGGGGAGGGACGGAGGGCCAGGCCCGTGCAGGGGAACAGGACCAGGAGGTAGCCAAGGCGGGCCTGGGCCGCAGAGCATGGGCCTACCAGACTGGGCCGGAGACCAAGGCGGAGCAGGACGTGGCAGAGGCCAGGGCGGAGCAGGACGTGGCAGAGGCCAGGGCGGAGCAGGACGTGGCAGAGGCCAGGGCGGAGCAGGACGTGGCAGAGGCCAGGGCGGAGCAGACACAGGCAAGGTCCATGACAGCCTCGCCTCCATGGCCCCCACAGAGTACCTACTGCCCCCCCCCAAAAATACTTGGGGAAATTCACGGGAGGAGCCTCTGGGTGGTAAACGGGTTCAGGAAAGGTCTCCCGGAGCTTGAAGGGCGCAGTCAAGGTGATGCGCAGAGGCGGGGCCGGCAGGGCGAGGCGCAGAGGCGGGGCCGGCAGGGCGAGGCGCAGAGGCGGGGCCGGCAGGGCGAGGCGCAGAGGCGGGGCGGCAGGGCGAGGCGCAGAGGCGGGGCCGGCAGGGCGAGGCGCAGAGGCGGGGCCGGCAGAGCGAGGAGTCTGGGCACGCTCACCGGGGCCTGGCGAACCAAACGAGTCCTCCTTCTCCTCCTCCTGCGGCGGCGCGTCACAGGGCTAGACACACTCGCTGGACTGGACAACTCACTCACTTGAAGAGGAGATGCAGCGCTCACTTGAAGAGGAGATTCAGCGCTCACTTGAAGAGGAGATTCAGCGCTCACTTGAAGAGGAGATTCAGCGCTCACTTGAAGAGGAGATTCAGCGCTCACTTGAAGAGGAGATTCAGCGCTCACTTGAAGAGGAGATTCAGCGCTCACTTGAAGAGGAGATGCAGCGCTCACTTGAAGAGGAGATGCAGCGCTCACTTGAAGAGGAGATGCAGCGCTCACTTGAAGAGGAGATTCAGCGCTCACTTGAAGAGGAGATTCAGTGCTCACTTGACTCGATTTGGACCTGGACACACTTGACTCACTTGATTTGGACCAGGACACACTTGACTCACTTGATTTGGACCAGGACACACTTGACTCACTTGATTTGGACCAGGACACACTTGACTCACTTGATTTGGACCTGGACACACTTGACTCACTTGATTTGGACCTGGACACACTTGACTCACTTGACTCGGCCGTTGACTCACTTGACTCGGCCGTTGACTCACTTGACTCGGCCGTTGACTCACTTGACTCGGCCGTTGACTCACTTGACTCGGCCGTTGACTCACTTGACTCGGCCGTTGACTCACTTGACTCGGCCGTTGACTCACTTGACTCGGCCGTTGACTCACTTGACTCGGCCGTTGACTCACTTGACTCGGCTGGCACGCGCTCAGTGGAAACTCTTGAGGCAGGAATGCAACGGAGCTCACGTGAATCGCGAGTTCGGCTGGGCTGACGTGAAGCGCGGGCTCGGCTGGGCTGACGTGAATCGCGGGCTCGTCAATGCGCACGTGAAGCGCGGGCTCATCGTGACTGACGTGAACCAGCGGTGAAGACGACGAGGCTTCGCGGGTAAAGTACACTCGGCAGGTGTCGAGTAGAATAAGCGCGCAGTAGTGAAGAGGTCCTGCAAGTAACGAGCCCGAGCGACATACCCGTCAAGAGTCCAGTTGGCAAGGTCCCGCGGCATCCATCGAGCGATCTCATAATCCAGCCCATTCAGAAACAGGCCCATGAGCTGGATATCATCTAGCGCTCCCAGACTGCTAATGGACAGGAACTCCTTCGCGTACCTTTGGACAGACTGGCCCTCTTGCAAGACCGACGACAGGTATTCTGTCATAGCCCGGTTGCTGACGACTGCTGGACCCATATTGAGGTTGGTTGTTCTGTGACGCTGTGCGGAGAAACAGAGCTGAGGCTGGGTCCAAACGCAGTGTAGCTTTATTAAAGAAACTTAAAACAAGACACTAGAAGCAAGAAACTTGAGAGCACCAACGCAACACACATAAATTCAACAACCAACAAAGACAGGGCAGAAACACAGGGCTTAAATAATCAATGACAAACGAGCTAGACAAGATAACAAGGGGGCGTGAGAAATGAGAAACACCTGGGATAAATAATGGACGGGCAATACCTAATAACGAAAACACACAAAATCACTACGTGACAGATACAATATATATAATATAAATTTTGAAACATTTATAGATTATTCTAAATTAATACAAATAATTACATATTCCATATATTATTACAAATGAATTATAGCAAATTAATAAATTGTTTTTCTCGTGCTTACAGCAGTTTTATGTCTTCCAAAGTCAAATACAGAAAGATTAGCTTTAGGTTTATATATATTTGATTGGTCGTTAAACAAAAGAAGTTTCAAGCTTCTTTAAGGCCACTAGCTCTGCTGCCATTTCCCATGATGCACCAGTATAATTTCCACTAATACGAGTGTGTTTGTGTGGACGGCATCCTCTCAGCTCCGGCAGACAGCATTAGCGATGTGTTTTTATCCACTAGCAGCCCATTTCCTCTGCGTAATGAGCTCTGATCACCAAACATTAATAAGCCAACCAGAGACGCCCGGTCACCCACTCACATCCTCACCGGTTGTCATGGTAATGGACATATGACTCCAGCATTGGGGCCGGTTGTGTGTTAATCACTCTCCTCGTACCTGCTTCCCAGTAGGGAATGTTCGATTCAGACATCCCGACTTTTGTTACATGTGATCCTATGTGTGACCTGAGTCAAACTCAGTTTGTCGTCTGTCAGCGGTTATTGTGTTTGGACTGTGAGCATGTAAGAGCATGTGATGAGTGTTTCTCACAAATTTCTCCCTGTTTTTTTTTTTTTTTGCAGATCGCTTGCGGATCTGAACACAACTTGGCTGTTGTGGGTGAGTACAGTGAGAAATTGAGGATTTGATTTGATTTCGTAAGCATGCATGACTCTTTGCACAGAATACTCTGGGATTATGTTAGGAATGTTTGCAGTATGTAGTCTCCATGGCAACACCTGTTGTCTTCATGGCCCATAACAGTCATTGGAAAGAAAGCCGCCAAGGCCTCCGTCACGCACTCTTAGACCTGAGTACCGAGAGTCAATCTTTGCCGCCCATCGGAGAAACAAACGTTATGAGATGTGCATGAGATGCACGGAGTCGGGGTTTTCTGTGAGCATTGTCGAGTGAATCTCTCAAAGAACATGTTCAGGTCATAGTTCACTCCCCCAAAAAAGCCGATTGAACCGATTAATCGTGATTAATCACGATTAATCGCATTTCCCATAAAGATGTCCTTTTGTAAAAATTAAGCCATTATTATCATGACAATAAAAAAACATTTCCCTCAAAATGTCTTAAGTGTAATGCATCTGAATGTTTTACTTTACTGATGTTTGTCATCATCCTTAATGATGTAATATTTATTTATTGCTCGATTTTGTATAAAATGAACCCATATTATCTTATATATTATTTTAAGCCATATATTATTTTATTGACAATCAATCACATTTCCCTTACATTCTTTTTACTGTAATGCATTTGAATGTTTTACTTTTGTGTTTGTCATAATCTTAAATTATCATATTTATTATCCTTTAATACAAATATTTTTAATAAAATTATTACATTTACATTTTACACATGCTTGAATATATTTAAGAAATATTTTTTTCTTAAATATACATGCATGTGTGTGTATTTATATATATATATATATATATATATATATATATATACAAAATAATTATACACAGTGCACCCACATATATTATGTAAACACAAACTTTTATTTTGGATGCGATTAATCACGATTAATCGTTTGACAGCCCTAAATATATATATATATATATATACACACATATATAGAGTATTCTTTATAGGTTTCCTGACTTGCATCAGATTCTCTCTTGCATTGAGGTTCATCACTTATACAGTTGCCATGGCAATCATTCTACAGTATCTTTAGGTGTGAAGTATCTTATTATGGGATGTGACTACTCTAACATTGAGCCGGGGGAGAAAAGAGACAGGATTAAAGGAGAGTAAGCCAGAGATTCCACTAAGCCTGATGGCCAGAATTAACTCTGGAACCAGCTCTGGCTTCTGTACTTTTGAGACTTCAGACAGTGTCTGGATTTCAGTAATAGGACATTTTCAGCACTACGTCTTTAGCATTAGTTAGAGATGAGTATCTGTTGCTGGAGTAATTAAGCCGCCGCTCCACGCTGTGATCTTTAGCATATCATAGCAGGATGCTGGGAATTAGTCCCTGTGCCTTTGTGCAAGGGCATCAGAGGGAAATGAGCAATCACTGAAAAGAATATGAAGGCAGTTTTAAATATAAGAGAAGCTATTTCTATTTCTTTTATTTGTTAATTCCCCAAAGTAACACCATTGACTAATTGCAGTTCATGCAGTGTTTAAAACTTATGCCTTCTTGCTGTCTTTGCCTCAAGTTACTGTAACATTACTCTGTTGTATTTTGTCCCAAAATCAAAAGGAAAGATGAAAAATAATATTTTGCATAAAACAACAATGCCTTCTTAGACCATTAAGACTTTTTTTGCATTATTATTATTATTATTATTACGAATTCTCATTACCAACATGCAGAAATATATATTTGTACATTGTAGTGCCCTCCCTGTCTAAGGGCAATGGTATCCTCTCTTAAATTTTTAGACCATTCTTTTGACTTAGCCATATTTTTAACATGCAGTCAAACGTGACACTCAACAAACCTAGCCAGTTCAGGTATGTCATGTGTTCTAGCTCAAGCACACCTGATGCAACTAATGAAGCCCTTGAGTCAACAGCTGTTGCAGATTGTGCTGTTGTGAGGGGGTTGAATCTTGCCAATAAAACTGATTTGCAATGGGGTTTGAATAATATCAATTACAATTATTTATTTATTATATTATTATTTTTCATAGTAATGGTAATACAGCATTTATTGTGGTTTCATTTGTATATATATAATTATTTAATGGTACATTTTATTTAAATTATGAAATATATTTAAATCTTTAAACTTTAAATGAGATTAAATGAGTTTAGGGACTGTGTGCATCATACACCACTGAGCAGTGGGCATGTTCAACCATCTTTTGTTTGAAACGAATCACACAGCCATGTCTTTTTTATTTCATTATTTCTCTTGTCTAGATTAGTATGCTGTCCTATATGTTTCTATGGTCTGTAAGTGTGTTGCTATGGGAACAGTTTAGCTGTGCATCTGTGACTGAACACTAGAGGAATACACATCATCCACACTCAAATACAATGATTTGGTAAACAAAACAAAAATCCTCATGTTTTTATGTTCACAATGTTATTGTCATGCACAAGTGTCCTACTTTTATTTTTTTATTTATAATTCTGCATAATTGTAGCCCGCTTATAGAGAAAAAAAGAATGAATTTCTAAAGACTTTAAAGTGTTACGGTGTATAGGGAAGTGTGGGGAGAGAGAAAAAAAGGGCGGGAGGGTGACAAAACGAGTTACCCTTGAGAAAGCATCCTCGCTCATGGTTGCCGTGGTGACGGGATCTGTTATGTAACCATGTTGCCGTGGCACGTGCTTCCATGGCGATGAGGGCTTGACCACACCCACCAGCTGGACGTGTTCAGTTAGACTGCAGGACGGTCTGAATGATTCACAGGTGTGATGTGTGCAAGAAACCTGCTTCATGGAGCTTTTTTTCATTCTGAATCATTTTAACATCCCAGTGACATTTCTTTTCTTACTTTTCATTATTAATTTTGTGAATGCTTTTACCAAAACTACTTAAACATTTCAGTATGTATGTTTGCTGTGAATCGAACCTTTGATGTTGCAAGCTTGATAGTCAGTCAATCTGTCTATATACCTGTCTGTCTATCTATATACCTGTCTATCTGTTTATCTGTCTGTCTATCTATCTATACACCTGTCTGTGTGTCTGCCTGTCTATCTGTCTATTATCTATACGCCTGTCTGTCTGTTTATCTGTGTGTCTATACACCTGTCTGTCTGTCTGTCTATCTATATACCTGTCTGTCTGTCTGCCTCTCTATACGCCTGTCTGTCTTTCTGTCTGTCTGTCTATCTATCTATACGGCTGTCTGTCTGTCTATCTATCTATATACTTGTCTGTCTGTCTGCCTCTCTATACGCCTGTCTGTTTTTCTGTCTGTCTATCTATACGCCTGTCTGTCGGCCTGTCTGTTTATCTATCTGTCTATTATCTATACGCCTGTCTGTCTGTTTATTTGTCTGTATATCTATTCGCCTGTTTATCTGTCTGTCTGTCTTTCTGTCTGTCTATCTATACACCTGTCTGTCTGTCTGCCTCTCTATATGCCTGTCTGTCTTTCTGTCTGTCTTTCTTTCTGCCCTGTCTGTCTGTTTATCTGTGTCGATCTATACGCCTGTCTGGCTGTTTATCTGTCTGTCTATCTATCTGTATACCTGTCTGTCTGCCTCTCTATATGCCTGTCTGTCTTTCTGTCAGTCTATCTATACGCCTGTCTGTCTGTTTATCTGTCTATATACCTGTCCGTCTATCTATCTATATACCTGTCTGTCTCTCTACCTCTCTATATGCCTGTCTGTCTTTCTGTCTGTCTATCTATACTCCTGTCTGTCTGTCTGCCTGTCTGTTTATCTATCTGTCTATTATCTATACGCCTGTCTGGCTGTTTATCTGTCTGTCTATCTATACACCTATCTGTTTATCTGTCTGTCTATACTGTATATACGCCCGTCTGTCTGTCTCTCTGCCTGCCTGTCTATGTGTATTTCTGTTTGTCTGTATATCTGCCTGCCTGTCTATCTATATGCTTGTCTTTCTGTCTGCCTTCCTATCTTGCCTGTCTTTAAGTCTATCTATTAGTCTATCTGCCTATCTGTCTATTTACATACCTGTCTGTCTGTCTATTTATCTATTGTTGTGAATCAAGTTGCAGCAACATTGTCATGGAATATATTTCACTGTCTCTCTTCAGGGGGTCGGATATTCTCCTGGGGCTGGAACGAACACGGAATGTGTGGAGACGGTTCCCTTTGTGACATCAGGCAACCACGGCCAGTCCCTGGTCTCGCAGACGCTACGGCTCTTCTGATTGGCTGTGGAGCAGGACATTCAATGGCACTATGCAGTTTGAAGAGCAACAAGGATTCTGCAAGCTGAACAGGTTTCAGCGTTTGTCTCTCTCTCCGTTTGCTTTCGTTACGTTTTAATGAATTATTCAGAAAGACATGTTTGAGCCTTTAAAGGACAAATTTATGATCAAAGTCTCAGAGATGCAAATACTACCTACGGATGATCACATTATGCTAATGACATCAGGAAATAAACAGGCACAAGAACACTAGGCCCAATCATGCAAATATTCATAGCTTAAAGGAGAGACCTTTGGTTTTGTTTTTAAAATTATAATGACATTCATATGGCTTTTTTTTCTCCAATTAAATACCCATAAAAGTAAATCTATATGCAATCACTGATGTATTTCGGCGTGTATATGCTGTCCTAGTGCCTTCACAACCATTCAGAAAGACTGAAATTCAATGAGGAGACAAATTCAATCAGACACTCATTTTCGTCATTTTTGTCATTCACGCTTCCTTTGCTGTGATCGACGGTCAAGGATCATTTCCTCTGACTTTTCACCCCAGGGACAGAGAAGACCTTTAAATAACCTTCACCGTAAATACACCGTAAAACCGATTTACTGCTAAGAAATGACCTGTCTGAAAACAATCAATCTCACAGAATACCCAACGATGGAGTAATAATCTACTAAAGACACTCAACAAAGCTTGAAAAACCCACACAACACACAAAATCTGTTTTAGTGTTTTTTATTATCATTGGGGTATTTTTTCTTGTTTAGTTTTTTTCTCTCTTCAGAAAGACACAAAATTGCCTTAACAATGTCAACTCAAACCATCAATGAAAACACCACCTGGTTTTAAATATCTATCCATACTATGCACTGCAGTGAGCTGAAAAACACAAGGAACGTCTCACAGCACAAACGTTTTTGCCTGGGAGTTTGCAAAACTATTCAGTCCCAATGACTGTACACATCTTGAGTTTTATTTATATGTATAATATATATATATTTATTACTCATTGATGTTTGTGCTCTGATGTTGTCGGGTCTTTAAACAGTCCAGCATATTGTAAGGAAACGACCCAATGTTGACATTCCTGTGATGCAACTGGCAGTGCGCTAGTTTGGTCCCAAAGAACTGGGTTTACTTCACATTTTCACAACAATGAAAAATAAACGTTGAAAAAATAAACATAACAGTATCGGTTCCTTTCATATTTTCCATCATAAACCCTGTATGTTCTTGTTCTCTATAAAGAGTCGTGTTGTTATACAGTGCAGGATTGTCTCTTGTGATGGTTTTTATGAAAACCGCTATAATAATGTGTCTTCCAAAATTGCTTGTATATTCACATTGAATTTTCAAATGCAAACTAAGCGTTTATTAAACATATTCCTCACAAAACTCAATGATGGTGTCATTCCTTCAAAAATTTTGAGTTTGGTCCCAGTGATGCGCTTACAAGCCTTGGTATTTCACCTTCAAATCCAACACCACATTCTAACCAGGCGCGACACTCCATTTTTTTTTTTTTTTTACGCTCAGTGAAAATGCTATGCAACACGCCAATCACAGCCACTGACAATGTATATTAAACATCAAATATGAGTGAAATTTTGGACCAATGCGATTCAATTCGGGGCGGAGCTTCCCAGCATGTTATGGTGCGTTCTATTATTCATCCGAATCGGACGACAGATGTTGCCTAGCAACACGCCAACTTTCCTCGGATTTCTCCTCTCGGACGTCGGACAACCGTGAGGACATTCATCCGTTTCGGAATTCAAGATGGCTGCGCCCTGTGACTTGTAAGAATGAATTGTTTTTGTTGTTTTTGAACCGCTTTGGTATTTTAAATGACGATTATAATCACTCGTATTACTGCGTCCGCTGTAGGTATGGGAATCGGTTGTTGTGAGTGCAATTACTAACGTTGCTAGCGTTGCTAACAGAAGATTAACATGAAAAACATTAAATAAAGTGAACATTTTTCAAGTTCCAATGGCTGCGTTTTGATAAGTTCTAGTCATAATATATATTTTTTAATGTAAGTGCCTGGTACTCGGGCAGTGCTACCATTATAACAGCTTTCCGGGTGGTGTCCATTTTTTTCTTCGACTTGGACACGCAAAATGTGACGTCAAATCCGAGGTCCGAGTCGGTTCGTTGGCTATAATAGAACGCACCATTAGGTTACGCAAAAGCCCTGAAAAGTGAAGCCAAAACATCTTGATCGCCCCCGGTGGCCGGTCCTAGTATAGGTCATAAACCCCGCCTCCCCATGTTATTCAACGGCACGCGAGACCAACTAAACAATTTAATTACACTTCAGATATCGTTTTTCCAAATATGGTTTCTGTCATTTTCTGTAGTTATCACGCTGATGTAATTTCAAGTGTTTGTTTTTAGTTAGTTATTTGATTGACAGCTGTGATTGACAGGTTCTCTGAGCGTAGTAGTCACTGAAGCAATAACACTTTGTTCGGGATCTTCAAGGACTGAGGAAATTGGGGCTTTAAATTTAATATCTAAATTTCTATAATTAATTTTAAAATAAGTGCATGAGCGTGTTCTTGCGATTGATTCTGCGAGAGTGAGGGCGGGGCCTTGATTTCGCGGCTCGCTATTGCGCATGTCTGGTACCGAAATCGCTTTTGCGCAGACTCAATTTCCAAGATGTCAGCGCCATATCAGGACACTCGCGGCTTCACTTCTGACCAATGGGAGAGAGCGAAGGGGCGTCATCCATCTTTTTTTAAAGTCTATGGTCACGCCTGATTAGGACACGGTGCATCTCGAAAGTGACCAGCCAAACATGTGAGCTACAAAATATATCAAATCCGTCGTTTGTTTTACAGAAAGGAATGTAAAAGTGAACGGTGCAAACAGTGCAAAAGGCATTTCTACATGGTAACTACAATTAGTACAAAATACAGGAAAACTATTGCTTTTTTTTCCTCCCTACTCACACATGATCACAGAGCACATGTTTTCACTGTTTTCTTTTTTCCCACTGAAATGATTAGCGACTGGAGTAACATTTTTACAACATTTAAACCACCAAAAACAAACACTTCAACAAGATAAAAGAAAGATTTACACAACACCAGCACATACAAGCACCATGTACAACACTGACACTCACGAACAGAAAAACAACAGGCATTTCGCACAGCACGACAAACCACAAACCAAACCGCGCTACAGTACATACGGCTGAACAACTAGCTTCTGTGCTACATCTACGCTGAATTATTCTGTCACACCTCAAAGAAAAGTGCTAATCTACAACAAACACACAGCACACGCTCTCTCTCACTCACTCACTCACGCACGCACACACGCGCAAAATACGGTACTATCAGGTGGGGGATGTGGCTTTATGGTTGACACACATAGTGGTTGGTACACCATGGTTCATTACACACACTGACTCGGTTGGTTGTCTGCTTCGGTTGGCACGCCGGGTCTCTAAAAAAACACAAAGAGAAAACAACAACAACAAACAACAAGGAAAATCATATTAATACACCAAACGGACGGCACAGAAACATGGGGGAGGGGGGGTGGGCGGATGGAGAAGGCTGGCGGGATTGTTGTCCCTCGAACCGTGCAAGCAAACAGTGCGACTATGACCTCCTTTACAGGCTCATGGTAAACTTGGGTTTTTACCATGCGCTCTCCCATGCTCCAAACTGCATTCATTCAGATCCAGTGTAAGTCTAAAGTTAATTGTTAAAGGAACAGTTCACCCAAAAATGAATATTTCCTGATTATTTTATCACCCCAGTGCCATCCAAGATGAGTATGACTTTCTATCCGCAGCCGAAGAGAAATGAAGGATTTGGGGGAAAACATTCCAGGATTTTTCTCCATCTAATGCCAGTGAATGATGCCCAAAAGAGACCATATTTGGCAGTTTAGCTTAAAAGTTCTCCACATGACAAATAAGGGCAAAATAATCAAATTATATACTTTTATCTACACATTTTCTGCCTTGGTCCAGCTCTGCGAAGTTGAAACGGTTGAGTTCACGACCTCTAGCACATTGGAAAGGTTACGCATGATGTAGGCGGCAAGAACCACACCATTGTTTACAAGAAGAGTTTACGTCAATGATACACACATAAACGCACCATTAACAGTAAACTGAGTAAAAAAAAAAAATCATAGAATGTTTTCCGCCAAAACCTCCAAAATTTCTCTTCGGCTGAGAAATATATCCATATACATCTTGGAAAAAATAAATTTTTAGGTGAGCTGTTCCTTTAATATGAATAACTCAGGTCATGCTGTGTTTGGGTTTGTACGCAGTGGGACGGTGTGACATGCTTGGTTAATGACTTGTTGCATGCTACCGGAGTGTGAAACAGGGCACGGTCACCGCTAGTCCTGCCTCGGCTCTCCTGTTTCAATCGCTTTACCGGGAGGTCACACACTTTCTCTTTGACCTTTCCCACCTTTCAGGATCCAAGTGTGCTTGTGCATCCTTTTAACAGAACTGAATTATGAGGTGCATAATTTTTAAATATGGACTGTAAAGTCCAAAAATAGCTGAGGGAAAAGCAGCTTGGTGATAAAGACGGGGTGAAAGATCAAAGAGACATCACAATACAGGCACATCTTATTGCCAAGCAACCGGGGAGTTATGTATGCATGTTCTGTCAAAGAAAACCAGAGTCTATATACAGATTGGATACAAAATTTATTTCATGCAAGGTTCATATTTACAGTTTTGTCATTCGCATATGTATTTTTGCATAAAAGTCCATGCATTTACCTCTCCCCAAGTAATCCCAAAGTACATCGATTATTTTCTTTTTAAAAGACGCTTTTTTTTCTGTTGACTGCACGATACATCAATATTATATATTTTCTGTGATTGCGTGTGATTTGCTACATTGTTAAATGTTTACAAATGTGATATACACATGTATTTACTCCATATTAATCACATTTGAAGCTGAATTTATGAAAAATATGGGTTTTGTGAAAATAAAGCTTCTTTATACAATAGCTGGTATTGTAATTGGAATTCTGCTATTTAAATTTGCCTGCTCTGGTTGAGAAAAAAATGAGTTAAAGTGCATCTTTTTCACTATTTGCATCTTAATACATTAGGCAAAAAGTCCGATGGTCAACTCGATTGCTGCTACTAACAGATAAAGGGTGTTTAAAACACACCAGCGATCATAGTTTGGGGAAAGGCAAAAAAAAGAAAATGTCAGGAAAAATAAAATGACAGTTGCTACATATATTGTATGTCATCATAAATGATATCATACTCTGCATCAGGTATATTTAAAGAAGCTTTGGGTGAAAAAAAAACATTTTTTCTTACATATTTTCAATATGCTTACATCGTTTTCTCAGATAGTTTCCCATGCAAAGCATGCAAATGCAAATGAAGTTTCTCCAGTCAACTTTTTTTTGGTGACGTGTGCAGAATCATGATTGTTTGGTGTTTCTTCAAACTAAGTTTATCTTATATATGAAAGAGCCATTGTCTCATCTGTTTTCCTTTTAAATGGTGTCCATAAGCACCTAATGAAAACCACAGCTTTAAACACTCAGGGTTTAGGAGAAAGGAGTGATGAAGGAGAGATAAGGAAAAATGAAAGTGCAGAAATTTGAAAGTGAGGAAAGAAATGAGACTGCAAAGAGAAGGGAAGGTAGATGACACCACTGCAAGAGTAGAGTAGAGTAGAGTAGAGAAGAGTACTGTAGAGTAGAGTAGAGAAGAGTACTCTACTGTAGAGTAGAGAAGAGTGCTCTACTCTACTGTAGAGAAGAGGAGTAGAGTAGAGTAGACTAGAGTTGAGAAGAGAAGAATACTCTTCTGTAGAGAAGAGAAGAGAACTCTACTGTAGAGAAGAGTAGAGTTGAGAAGAGTACTCTACTGTAGAGAAGAGTAGAGTAGAGCAGACTCTAGAGTAGAGTAGAGAAGAGTAGAGAAGAGTAGAGAAGAGAACTCTACTGTAGAGAAGAGTAGAGTAGAGAAGAGTACTCTACTGTAGAGAAGAGTTGAGAAGAGTACTCTACTGTAGAGAAGAGTAGAGTAGAGAAGAGTACTCTACTGTAGAGAAGAGTAGAGTAGAGAAGAGTAGAGAAGAGTACTCTACTGTAGAGAAGAGTAGAGTAGAGAAGAGTACTCTACTGTAGAGAAGAGTAGAGTAGAGAAGAGTAGAGAAGAGTACTCTACTGTAGAGAAGAGTAGAGTAGAGAAGAGTACTCTACTGTAGAGAAGAGTTGAGAAGAGTACTCTACTGTAGAGAAGAGTAGAGTAGAGCAGACTCTAGAGTAGAGTAGAGAAGAGTAGAGAAGAGTACTCTACTGTAGAGAAGAGTAGAGAAGAATACTCTACTGTAGAGTAGAGTAGACTCTAGAGTAGAGAAGAGTAGAGTAGAGTACTCAACAGTAGAGTAGAGTAGAGAAGAGTACTCTACTGTAGAGTAGAGTAGACTCTAGAGTGGAGTACAGTACTCTAGTGTAGAGTAGAGTAGAGTACTCTACTGTAGAGTAGAGTAGAGAAGAGTACTCTACTGTAGAGTAGAGTAGACTCTAGAGTGGAGTACAGTACTCTAGAGTAGAGTAGAGTACTCTACTGTAGAGTAGAGTAGACTCTAGAGTAGAGTACAGTACTCTACTGTAGAGTAGAGAAGAGTAGAGAAGAGTACTCTACTGTAGAGAAGAGTAGAGAAGAGTACTCTACTGTAGAGTAGAGTAGACTCTAGAGTAGAGTACAGTACTCTACTGTAGAGTAGAGTAGAGAAGAGAAGAGTTGAGTACTCTACTGTAGAGTAGAGTAGAGAATGGAGAAAAGAAGAGGAAGAAACAAGGATATACATGTGAAGGGAGGAGGAAGGAAGTAACAGAAGAAAGGCGGAAGGGAAGAGAAAATAAAGGAGATGGGTGATGGAGAAAAGCAGAAAGAACAGACAAGAGATGGGATGAGGAAAAGGGGGAGGAAGGGGAAGGAAAATAGTGGAAGGAGGAGGAAAACAAGAAAAAACCTTAGATAAGAGGAGAACAATGGAGAAGATAGAGGAGGAGGAAGGAGGGGTAATTAAGAAGATAAAGGAGAAGGCAAGAGCAGAGAAAGGAAAATGGAGGAATAGGATGGGAAATTGTGAAAGCGAAAACTAAAAAAGATTAGATAGGAGAAAGGAGAATATGGAGGTGGAGGAAGAAAAGACAATCAAGAAGAAGATAAAGGAGAAGAGCAGAAAGGGAGAGGAAGGTGAAGGACAGAGGATGAGGAAGGAAAAGAAAATAAGGAGTGGAAGACGAAGTGGGGAAGGAAGCAAAAGTAAAGGGAAGTTTCAAAATGGGGAGGAGAAAGAATAAGGGAAAGGAATAGGAAAACTGATAAAAGAAGGGGAAGCAGAAACAGAAGCAAAGATGGTGAAGATCAGGGATAAGAGAAAGTTTGAAATGAAGGAGAGTTTAATGAGAGACGGATGGATGGTACACAGTGTGAGCAGGCGTCCCAGCGCAGCACTGCGGAACGAGGGCCTCTGATTGGTTAGTTTTGTTGTCCATGCTACAGGATGGATGGGATGGGAGAGTGGACCTGCTGCATGAGACAGGACGGGCTGCAGGGCAGGGCCGACACTGAGGCCACGCCTCCAGACATGCTGCTGTGGCTCCATGGCTTTTCATAACCTTCATTTGAAGAGAAAAAGGGCTTTCAGTAAAACCTCAGAGCAGCCTTCAACTTTAGACAAAGACTCTCCTCCAAGGCTTGCTTGTGAATAAATATGATCATTGGACAGATAAGATGAGGTGCGTACTTGTATGTGGTGTTTGCACAGATTAGATTTGGTTACTGTTGCCCTGTCATGTACTTATGTTCATGATTAGCCAGTTGACATTGACTTGTTGCCAAGTCAACTGCATCATCCTCCATGCGTTCTATGCTTCGAACTGTCTACTGCATGCATGGAGTGGTTTCACAGTGCTTTACAGCACAACACAGGTTCAGAGAGACATCAAAGAACTCAGCCAGACACGTCAGCCCGACAAGCGACAACCAGACGTGTTTAACCGTTACAAGATAATGCTAGTTCTGTTAAATAAGGGGCAAACTACAAGGCTAACAGAAGTATTTCATTCGTTTCTTAATTCTTTCTTATCCTAAAGTATTGTTTAAAGGAGAACTCCGGTGCAAAATGAACCTGTGGTCTAATTACACATCTGTACCTAGTCGACCGTGCTCTGAGATTTGTTTTCATGATAATCGAATGTAAAGAGTTTTATCTCTAAAAACTGTTTAGCGCATACGCTAGTTTATGGGGGCATATAATAAGTAAAAAGAAATCGATAGTTAATACCACTAACAAGGCTCAAAATAGCCCCACACTCACACAGTAACATAAAACGAAGCATTGAGAAGTTTGTAAGTGTACAGACCGTTTAATAAGAAGATACTTTATGAAGACAGTTCACTTCGTGTATACAAACAGGAGTCATCTTAGAAAATAGTCTCGACTAGTCAAACCACGAACAAGGTGCTAAGTGAGCTGAACTGTATGAAGTTCAGCGAACTTCTGAACTGTATGAACGGCGTTCGTGGTTTGACTTGTCGAGACTTTTTTCCAAAGATGGCGCCGCCTGTATACACAAAGTGCACTGTCTTGATAAAATATCTTCTTATTAAACGGTCTGTACACTTACAAAGTTCTCAATGTTTCGTTTTGCATGTAGGGACCCTCATTATGTTACTGTGTTAGTGTGGGGCTATTTTGAGTCTTGTTAGTGGTATAAACTAGCGATTTCTTTTTACTTATTAAATGCCCCCATTACTAGCGTTATACGCTAAACAGTTTTTAGAGATAAAACTCTTTACATTCGATTATCATGAAAACAAATCTCAGAGAACGGTCGACTAGGTACCGATGTGTAATTAGACCACAGGTTCATTTTGCACCGGAGTTCTCCTTTAAGGTCTTACCTTAAAGAATTTGATTCTTAATAGCCCTGGCCAAGTCTTATCTTGACTACCCTGTTGAAAAGACCAGAATTGTTGTTTGTATTACGCATGCTAGTCCCAACAAAACTTCTTAACTAACCTACCTAGCAAGACTTCCTCAATCATCCAGCATCGAGGAGAAAGACCCAGCACCTAAAGCCAAGTTCACACTACAGGATTTTAAGCCCGATTTGCAAATCGTTGAGCTCACCGTCGGGTCAGGGTTTTATCGCATGCAAATCGCAGGGGATTAGCGGGCGATAAACGCTCGCCAATCTGTTAGTTTGAAAGAGCCAACAACGCATCAAAGACGCTCGCAGATGCGTCGCCGAGCCTAGAAAAATATCTAGCATGCTAGATATCTAGAGCTGTCGCACGACTCAACTTCAGTGATGTCATGAGCTATAGCCAATCAGAGCAAGGCATGGGTTGAGGTCACTGGATAAATCTTGTTTTTCCTTTCTTCAAATCATTGCGCAAACAATTTGCAGCAATAGTTTCTGTCTGAAGTCTATATTCGTGTGTTGCGTTCTTCGTCTTCTTCGCTGGGTATTGCCGCGCGTGCTGTTTCGCGTCATTTCCGGTTCGTTTTATCGTGTGATTTTTCGAAAACTAGGTTTGTAGACAAGATAGAATCGTTGGGTGACAGAGTTGTTGTCAACTCGTGCAGTGCGTTACCTCCTGTTGTGGATCAATCACATTGTGTCGTGTGGTGTGAACAGCTCAACAACTTGAACACTCCTGAATTCACAGAGAGCAAGTCATGTAGTGTTAACCGCACAGTTCAGCCCAACGTTTTAAAATCATGTAGTGTGAACTAGGCTTAACCAGCCTGGATGAGAACGGGAATTTATGTTGGTAACCTGGTCTTTTCAGTAGGGTATCATGGACTTGCTAATGGCTCCTGTTTGCTGTCATTTTTAGAAATTACGATCGAGAGCTTCTGACTGGCTGAGTTCTTGTTATGTGACCACATGCCCCATATCCCATGCTGCATCTCTTGTGAGATTCACCACCACCAGGACCACCCGCCATTGTGAATCTGCATGCAAACAAGCACACTGCTAGGCAATATACTGAAGCTTATTTCATTTACTGTACTAAACCATTTTTTCCCCCATCATTCACTTTTTCATTTAAAATTGGGCCCTTAAATAATGGTCCACTGAATCTGCCTGAAATACGTACACATATGACGTATGAACACAATAAGAAAAACTGGCACTGCATGTTCTTCTCAAAGATCTTGTTCTGACTGAGCTAAAAAATCAAGAGGCCCGTTGACGGCTCACTTGGATATGTTATTTCTGTCGCAGCTTTTCCTGTCAACCTTGGGGTAACGGCAGACCTGAGGAGCTATCAGACTGCGAGAAAGAAGGCTGAGTGACAGTCGGTCGATTTGCACCGAAAGAGCATCTTTGATTGACAGCTGCTCCACTTTAAGACACAGCCCTGGCAGTGCGCTGATGGGTAGCAGTGATTGGCTGGTTACGTACCCTTCCTGACTCTCCCCCCAGTGTGATTGGCCCGTTCTCCTCCGGAAGTGAGCAGGAAGCAGGGTCTCTCACGGTCCACGGGGCTGAAGACTTCCTCTGGCGACACCGCCTGGTCGATGTGAGGACAATCCTCATTGGCCAGGGCAGCTTTAGATGGCTCCCCGTTCACTTTAAAATCTCCAGTCACAGGCAAAGAGAGATGACTCATTACAGATTGATGCAATGTGACATGCAGGATTTATAACACGCCGATACATCCTGAAAGCCAAACCGCTCACAGAGTTCAGACCTGATGATGTTTAAATGACATTTCGGCCAGAAAGACTTATGCTTTTTCAACCATGCATGATTTTATACCTAATCAAATGGATATGATCCAGCATTTACAAACACTAGGAAACCATATTTACATGCAATATCATGACCTAGATCAGAGGTAATCAACCCTGCTCCTGGAGACCCATTGCCCTTCCGAGTTTAGCTACAACCGTAATCAAACACACTTGAACCAGCTAATCCTTTTCAGTATTATCTGAACATTGTTGGAGCAGGGTTGACATTTTAAATTCCGTCTAGAAGCATAAATAAATAATCCTGACCTAGATTTAAGAAATTTGACTTGTGTTGTATTGTATTACTGCATTAGAATATATCAAATTGGATGCCCGAAAGTAGAACTGGACTTGTCTCTCTAAAAATCTCTTCAGTCAACGGATCACTTCATAAAAGTGCATTGCGTCAAAAGTCATTTTTCAAACAATTTAGCGTCATTCACAAACCCTTTCCCCTCTACATCCTTAATAGATACCATGCCCTTTCATGTAAATGTACAGTACACAAACAAGAATAATAAATCTTAATCCCGTTTCTTGTTTAAAAACCTAACAGTAAGTAGAAGCATTATTCAGATGCATCCAACTCAATTGCAATTCCGTCTAGCTAAACATCCAGGGCTCAGCATATCAAAATCATTATCTTTTCAAGTAAAAGCCTTCCTCTAGTCTATGTAAACATAGAACTGAACTAAAACACTTTGTCTCCTTGTCCAAAAGTCCACAAGCAAAAACATGACCAACTACTGTACATTAACTCATCCGTGTTCACCAAACTGACTCATTAACTTGTTGCTAAGTAACAAGGAAGTACTAAAGAGATTGTTTGTATTGAGACACCAAGCCGAAGTCAAAGAACTAGCGGCGACAAAAGCCGTTTATGTTGTTGCCTCTCAACCAAAAGGCTGCGCTTGAACACACCAATTAGACTAAAAGCGACTGTCAGCTAGCATGTGTGTTCTGCGCCTGTGTGTAACTAAATATCTGTCTATTTCAGCAGGTATCAATAGTCTAAAATGAACCGTACTGAACCATAAACAAATCTGCGCTTGCTTACCATTTTGAATATCAACCACGCCACTTCCTTCGATCTAATTGTCTCATGTTATTATGACAATATTAAAATTTGAATGCTCAGTAAAGATGACGAAAAATTATAACAGCCATCTGTCTGTACCGTCTTGACTTCTTAGCTTGCTTTCATCACAACCAATCAGAGTTCTCTCTAATCAACATGCTGAATCAGCCCAAAGACCCCAGAGAGCGGCCAGAAATAGGTTATATAATGGTAAAACCTAATCAGTGACGCTCTAGGAAAACAAATTTATGATATGACTCCTTTAAGGTTAACAAACAGTAACACTGACAAATTTGACAGATTCTAAAATAGTAATTCCTACCTTGGTATCTGATCTCGGAAACCTCTTCCTGTGCCAGGGGGCATGCTTCGCTGTGCGTGCTGGGTCGTGGGGAGTTAATGGCTGACTTGCAGTAGTTAGGAGACCCCAGTTGAGGTGCCCGTGGGATATGCTTGTTTTTTTTCTTTGGTAGTTTTTGTTTCGCCATGGCTAGGGAGTAGTACATGCCGAAGTTGTTGACAATGACAGGTACAGGCATGGCAATCGTCAGTACACCTGAGAGGGCGCACAGCGCGCCCACCAGCATACCAGACGTCGTCTGAGGGTACATATCGCCATAGCCGAGGGTTGTCATTGTTACCACAGCCCACCAGAATCCAATGGGGATGTTCTTGAAGTGTGTGTCGTTACTAGCGTCGGGATCATTGGGGTTTCTTCCGATACGTTCAGCATAGTAGATCATAGTAGCAAAGATCAAGACTCCGAGTGCCAGGAAAATGATGAGGAGGATAAATTCATTGGTACTGGCGCGGAGTGTGTGCCCCAGTACCCGCAAACCCACAAAGTGTCGTGTCAACTTGAAGATACGGAGAATTCGAACGAATCGCACCACACGGAGGAAACCCAACACGTCTTTCGCTGCTTTGGAGGAGAGTCCGCTCAGCCCCACCTCAAGGTAGAAGGGGAGGATGGCCACAAAGTCAATGATGTTGAGGGTGTTTCTGACGAACTTTAATTTGTTAGGACAGGTAGTCACTCGGATCAGAAACTCAATAGTGAACCACACGACGCAGACACCCTCAACGTAGGTTAACTGCACCATGGTCTCCGTCTCAAGGATGACTTGCTCCCGAGTTTCATTGCCGACCGTGTAGATATAAGTGTGGTTGACGATGGGATTGAAGGCCTCATGAGTCTCCAAACAGAATGTGGTAATGGATAACAAAATGAAGAACAAAGATGCAAATGCTACCCACTGTGAGAAAAAAGAGAGAGGGAGACATTGTGTAAGACCTTAAAGAAATACTTGACAATTCTTTCAATATTTAATCATCCTAATGTCATTCCAAAGCTGTATGACTCTTTCATCCGTGGAACACAACAGGGGAAATTTTGGAGGAATGAACTGGTCTGTTGTCTAATGTCTATTCTGATAGCTTTGATAGAATATATGATACGTTGATGGTGCTTTCAACCTCATTCCCTTTTCATTGTAACTGCATGGATCAAAGAGCGATCAGTACAATACTTCAAAATCCTCCTTTAGTGTTCCACCAAAGAAAAAGGTTATACAGGAACAACGCTAGGGTGAGAATTAGCGCTTTTCCATTACCAGTACCAGCTCGGCTCGACTCGACTCAGCTCGCATTTCGCTCCGTTTCCTTTCAGACTGTACGCAACAAATAGCACCCTGTCGTCATAGCGACGCCTTTCGTTCCTCGTTGCCCTATCAAGCTCTCGCTGGATCCTCTCTTCGGCAACCAAACAAAGAAAGTC